>JARHVA010004996.1:1035000-1100000 GCA_037957365.1 Torreya grandis | reverse complement strand
ATAGCCAAGTGGACAGTTTAAAGTCTCTTCCATCTTCATCTCCAAGGGAAATGGCACAAAACTGTTATGGACAAGAGCCTGGATTAAGGGGCTCATTCCTAAAATCAAGTTCTTTTTCTGGACCCTTCTCCAAAATAAAATTTTGACTCTGGATAATTTACAGAAACACGGAATCAATATTGTTAACAGGTGTATTCTGTGTAAGAGAGACCTTGAAGATAGAGATCATCTATTTGTGAATTGTTCCTTCACTCAGCTTGTTTGGAAGGAGGTTCTCAATCTGTGGGGCATTACATGGATTCATCAAAAAAATGTTGAACTTTCTCTCAAAAGCTGGTATTGCCCTTCAAAGAATCCTGAAGTTCTCTTCTTATGGAAAATTACTCTTCCCCATATCTGGTGGGGAATATGGAAGGAAAGAAATAACCAAATATTCAGAAACAAAGAGCTCCCTGGATGGGTGGTTGGCCAGAACATCATTAGAGCTCTAAAGGAAAATTTTTCATCTCAAAAAAATCTAAGATCTAATCTCAATGTGGATAATCCCCTGAGGAAGGATATTATTCTCAGTGAACCTGATAACCCCAGATTAGGTGTGACTTGGATTAGTCCACCTCAAGATTGGATTAAAGGTAACTTTGACGGTGCAGCAAAAGGGAACCCAGGAAATGCTGGTTGTGGTGGTGTTCTGAGAAACCATGTGGGAATGGTTATTGATGCTATTGCAATTCCCATTGGTATATCTAACTACCACATTGCCGAAGCTACAGCTGCCCTCCAGACCCTTAAATTAGCTGTGGACTCAGGATATTCCAAATTGTGGCTTGAAGGGGACTCTTTGAATGTTATAAATATCCTTAATAATAAGAATACTGTGTCTTGGACCATAGAGGATAAGGTAAATGAGATGAAAACTCTTTTGAATAAATTTGAAGAAATAAAAATCACCCATACCTACCGTGAAGCCAATGGTGTTACAGATTGGCTTGCCAATTGTGCTATCTGGGAAGGGCAAAAAGCGAGGTGGGATGAAACCTTAGTAAGGAACGTGGATTTAAGGGCGATCATTCTTCTCGATGTAACACATGCGAAAGAAGGTAGGATTGGAGTGTAATAAAATATTAATGAGTAGGAGGAGTGGCAGCACAGGGAAAGGAACCCAATTATTAAAGAGTAAGGCCCTCAAGAGGGAGAAGCAGATCCTGAAAAGCCATAAACAAATTCGACTTCCCAATCAACTTGACACCAAGAGGATCCAAGATAATATCCACAGTAATTGGGATTCAAAGAAAATGAGTATGGCGTGTGAAAGGAAGGGAGAACCCCGTAAACAAGAGCCCAAGAGCTGTGCAGAATGGAGAGAGAAACATCAAGTCTAGAGAATTTTGCAGAAAGGAAATGTTACGAGCTACATGGAAAGACTCCATGGCTCTAAACCGCATATCACGATGGCCTTCTTCAAAAATTGGTCTGACGACAGGGTCACCCTGGATGGTATAACTGTAAATTTAACTGAGGATTTTCTTGCTGAGGTTACAGGGTTGTCAATGGAAGGAATCAAATTTTCAAAGCAGACCAGCATTTTGAATGAGGCATTTTGTAAATTCCCCAAAATGGATGAGGAGGAGCAGAAGTTGGTCAAAAATGGGGATTTTTATGAGCTGGATCAGATTAAAGGGATTTGGAGGGACGTCCTAAGCTGTATAAGGGAGTACTTCATCCTGGACAGAAGAAGCAAATGAGTGCATAAGTTCCATTTTGTCTTCCTCAACCACTTCAGGCATAAGGTTAGCTTGTCTTTTCCTTTCTATCTTCGCTACTCCCTGATTCAAAGCCTTTATGCTCATAGGAAAAAGGATTTGTGCCCTATTCTTCATGAAGGCCTTATTTTGCTTATTGAAGGCTATTACAAGAATAGGGCACTGGTTAAGTATCCAAAATAGGGGAAAAATAAGTTACCAGGGAATAAAAAGAATGAAAATGTAAGCAGAAGAGGAAAAATTAAGACCCCTAGTCCTAATAAATAGAATGCAGAAGAAGAAAGGGGTCGGGAGAGAATTGAAGAACCTGAGGAGGAAAAACCGGAGGAAGAAGATGGAACAGAGAGCTGGGACACCAACTCTAGTAATGATGAAGAAGGATCGGAGGAAATTGAAAAAGATAAAGTCAATACAGAGGAGGATTCTGTTACTAGAACAGAAGAGACAGAGGAAAACTAGAAAGTGGCGGAGGAAGACACTGTCCAGGAAGATCCTGGTGAGGACCCAACTTCTAAGAAAGAAAAGGAAATATCTGTCCAGGAAGATATTCAAAACATGGAGATGGAAATTGAAGATGGAATCAATGAGCGGGAATAAAAGAGCCAAGATGACTTCTTTGAAGAAGCTAGGAATAGCCCAAATAAAAAGTCTGAGGATTGGAGAGGGAAGAATCAGAATGATGAAATACACACTCCTATGACTTGGGTTAACAGTAAAGCTGAGTCTTCTTCCCAATTAGATTCCTGGTTGTGTAGGGAGATCATTGATCTCAAGAAAAAAGTAGAAACTTTGGAAGATTCTCTGAAAGCTGCTTGGAATAAAGTAAACAACATGGAAAATCAGATAAGCGAGATCCCTGTGAAGCTCAAAGCTTACGAAAACAACCTCTGGGAGTTAATAAAGGATAACAAAAAGAAAATGGAGGAAGTAACATCCAACATTTGTGCAGCTGCTATCAATATAGGTAAACGAGCCAATGAGGAGACCAAAGCACTAGAGGGTCCCAGAAAAAGGACAAGGCAAAGTTCCAGAAAGAAAGATACACAAAAAAGAGCTTTGCTGGAGGTTACCACCCAGGAAACTGCTTTGAAAGAAAAAGAAGCCATGAACTTGATACTGGAACTGGATGAATAATCTGGTCCTTCTTGTTGGTTAAGAAACTGGTACTAATCTTTGTTCTTTTTTTTGTTAGCTTTTGTTTGTTGTACCACCAGACTTTTGTTTCTGGGTTTTGATCGGATGTATCTCTTATGGTTTCAGGACCATTCAAAACCTGTTTTTGCTACCTCACTGTAGTGTTTTTTAGGCGTTGCTTGTGGGCTTAGTTGTTCTTATTTTTCTCTCTGTAAAAGGGTTTCGGGGCCCCTTCAAAACCTGCTTTTACCTCTAATCTAAAACATTCAAAAAATAAATACCATTTATCCTCATTATCTACATAAATGTTTGAATACCACTGACAAATTGTGAACAGTCATAAATGCTCTTGTGTCCCATATCTAGTATGCAAAAATCTGATTTACTAATAAATATTCTATAAAATGTGTAAGTATACAAATGGATATATAAATTTATGATCAAATAACTAATAAAGTAATTGAATGGAAATGATAAGGTAGGGAAAACTACACCTAGTGGTATGAGATCTATGCTACCATATCTAAAAAATATTTAACTATCATGGGTCCTAATTACCCTACCATGTGGAAAAATATTAAACATGTGAATAAATGACATTTCCAGGGGAAAAAATAGGTACTTTCTAGTTGAATATGTAAACATATTGTAACCATAATATTTTTTTTAACCTTGAATCCCATTATGTATAAAGTAATAAAAAATAAAATAATTTAACCATATGATCCCATTTTTAGGTTAGGGATGTACCTATATATCACTCATTTGAAAATAAAGGGAGTATGTGTGCCATGTGTAATATATATGAAATAATGAGATATAATAATCATTAAATTACATTTACAACATATTTTCACATATAATAATAGAAATTGTATCATCAATAAAGCTTAAGACTAATATGTAACCAAATATTGATGTGTCAAAGCATAATAAATATAAGCAAATAGATAAAAGGTGGGTCAAGCTATATTATCTAATTTAATAGTATTTCCAAAAATAGACAAGGTAGAACAATGAAGATAAAAATAATTGTATTTACAAATGTGAATAATATGCATGAAAGGACATATGGAAAAAGATCGCCCTAATATAGGCCACATATAATGAATAGACACATGGGTGTATTCTACCCCTAATGATAAAATTATAATAAATGAATCATGACAATATTATTTCCCTATATAGGTGATCAAAAATTTCACACTAATGGGTTTCCCCCAATGTGGGAAAAATATTATATATTTATCAATACTCTAATAAACATGTAGACATGACTAGAAAAGATAACTACTTACAAGAATATAAAAATAGACACAAAAGTGCACAAAATAAATGACCAAAGTAAACACAAAACACCACAACAATTATGAAAATATTTGACCAAGCATATATATAACTATAAAAAATAAAATTCAAAAGATGAAAAAGAAACAAGTTTAAAATCAATGTAAAAACATGATATTCATTATATTATTCTAAGTATTTACCTCTAACATAGTTAGGTTTTAACTTACCTTTTTAATTTATCTATTTTTTTAATAACATATCACCCACATTGACTTCTAATGATTTGTTCTATTTCACTCTAGGCCTTCTTAAAGATTTTTTAATAAAATCTCAAGTTCTCAATATAATTAATACAAACTCCATCCAACATTTCCAATTCATGTAATTATTTATATCTATAATAATTATCATAAATAGTATATTTTAATGACACACAAAAATAAGGAATATAAATATATAAAGGCAAAACAACTTCCACACTTATTTTAACTTGTATTTTAGAATTAGTTATCTAAATAAGCTAAACTAAAAAGTGTAACACACACCCACAACACAATCATAAAAATGCAACCCAATTATTATTTTTTATATCATATGTTGTTTAAAATTAGAAGACAACATCTCTTAAACAAAACATAATCATACTATAGTGTAGATAATTCATCAAAACCAAACCCAATGATCAATAGTTGGTTATCACACCTTATAATTTTTATTTTGTCAATGTCAAACCAATTGACATATTATTGTTCTAATAATGGTCACAATCATAACCAATAATAATATATGCATTAAACCTATGTGTATTTTTCAAGTCTAACAATAATGCAATGTGTCCTCTTTAAGAGACGTGGATAATTCATATAATATAAAACATATCCTAGAATTACACAAATCTAAATGTAAAAAATAGATGATTTATTAAATTTAATATTTATATAAATTACAATAACATATGGTACTTATCTTCTTCACTATTTTATTTTGATCTCAATCTATGTATAGTAATCATAAAATGGCTTGCAGTGGCTATGTGATTAGTTAGCTCAGGAGACCAACTATCAAATCCTACCCAAAATATTTCAATAGTGAACATGTGCCTATAGCAGTGAGATATATCTACTATATACCATAATTATATAACTATAAATTTCTAGTATTATTTGTCATATATCACTTAACCTTCATGTCAATATGTTTCCTATATGATTTTAGATGCCCAATTCTATGCATAGATTCAAATTTGTCTTCCTTCACCTTGAAACCCTTATTCCACCTTTAAAAAAAACATCCCTATAATAAGGGGTTATAAATATGGGTTGGATAGCCCCATCCAAATCCTATTTATTTATTAAGAAATGTCTATATTACAATACATAGAATAGGGTTCAAACCTTATATAGTTCTCTCACTTACATGTATGAATTCTCAAAAGTGATTTAATATAATTTATGCATCTTGTATGGATTTCAACACTTAATAATATGAAAAATTTACCTTGATTTATGTAGTTATAATTATCATAATAATTTTTCCTTTGAGGGGTTTTCATATTTATATTCTTTGGGATAGTGCCTCAAGGATGTACAAATGTATTCCTTAATGCGTAAGTAATTTTCCAAGTGATCTATTGATAGGAATATCCTTAAGATTATATTTTTTTATATAGGAATCTTTGGGTAATGTTCCTCATGAATGACATGCTAAAATTTTGTCTAACCTAAGGGAAGGGTTTGAATTTGAAAAATAGCCATTTGGATAACATAGGACATTTTTTATAAAGGCAATCATTGTCAATAATCAATATTTTCCAACTATTGTTAGCACTATTTAGGATGGATAATGGTGATAGTATTTTAAGGAAACATAATAGTTAGACACAAAATGAGTAGATATTGGACATGAATGATGTAAAATGAGGAAATCCAAAATCATAGATAGATAGAATGGATATGAGATGATGTGATTAAGACTAAATTATATAATTAAAAATCATGAATGTTAATTATTAGTCAACATTCACATTTTAAAGTGTTTAGTACAAATATATGTGTATAAAAATGCCCCCTTTTTATCTAATATTAAAAATACTATATAAAAAGGATATAAAATAAATCTAGTTATATGAGTATAATACATTTAATGTCCTAGGCTATGCCTCAAATATCTAGCTTACTCCATGCAAAACATATAATGAAACAATAAAACCTAAATGTCCAATCATGATTTTAAATCTTAAACAATTCATATCATATAAATATTTGAAATTTAAAAATTAAGGAATGAATACATCTCTGAATATGTGAACCAAGCTATCACTTATTCTTATTTGGAGAATACCATGTAGTGATTATGCCCCAAATAAATGAAAATTTTCATATAAAATATAGTGGTGGAACTTCTACCAAGTTCATATTCCAATATGGAGCCCAAAACTAGGCTCTTATGTAAAATTTTACATCTGAGTCAACTGCTACATGTAGATTTTAGACACAATTTGCTTACATATTTAGCATTGTTACCATCATAAAAATATAAAAGTGCATGTAAAAAAAACATTCATTGCTTGTAGTCTGATCCATATATACCCCAATGTGATATAAACCTAATAATCTAACCCATCATATAATAATTATGCTCAATCCAATCCATACAATATATCACATCATGTTATAATTTTTTGTCAATTCATGTAAAATGCCCCACTTATGCCTTAAATATGTATTAACATGTCAATATATCCCAATTTTAATCGTAATTTATCAAATTAAAATAATGACACGTCTCATCAAAATCATCTAAACTATGTAATCTAACCCAAAAGATGATTTTTTTGTTTATCAAGGCCTAAATATCTATAAAAATCCTAGTAGTATGCCACCCTTTTGTTGTGAGGGATGTAGCCTTTGAACCACTCATCTCAAAATAAAATACTTATATGCATCAATTATATATAAATTATGTAATCATGTAATTCATGTGTGTTAATATGATTATATTATGTCATCATATAAATATTTGATCATGCATACCCATATCCTAAGGCATACAAATGTCATGTCAAGATAGATATATAAACTAGGCACATAGTAATATGCATCATAAAAATTATCATTATAGATATAATCACTCAATAGTAGACCATGAAAAATATGTATGATATGAACGTGTCATCAAACACAAGTATAATAATGTGTGATATGAATCATGTAACCAAAATTAAATAAACCCAATTTTGTTTTTGAAGATATCTCTCAAGTACACAATGGAACAACAAAGGCCCCACTACATAATTTAATGCAATGCAATGCAACTCAACAAATTCTATGAGAAGTCATAACAAACCACACTATCATCCCAATAGGATAATGTTATAAACTACTATAATGGGATCAAAAACATCCCAAAATGTTTGGTTAGCCAATTTTTAAGTAAGTTAATAGTATAAGACAAAAGTGTAATACTTGAGCACAGGGTCCAAAGGATCGAACATATGCATCCATCTCACTATCTTACTTAGCAAGACTTAACACATTATGAGATTATCAAGTGGATATCTCTAATCCACTACTAAATCCAATACAACATAAGCTAAGGATCCAAAACACTTTGGGGAAACACCCAAACAAGGATTACTCTATGACCTACACCCATAGATCACCATGAACTGACCTCAGGGTGGATGACTTTACACATGTAAACATCCTAAATACTAAGTATATAATTATGGTTAGAAAAAAACTTAATCCTCATTATATAAGATCACTATCCTTTGGGACAACCATAAAGATCACACATATAAATGTTTCTTAATTATCCTGTAGTTGTTCTACCATGTTATTAAATAAACATAAGTATTCATGCCATTCAAAAATCATGCATATGGCCAACCAAGTTTCTTATTTACACAATCTTGTATATTAACTTAAGTGATTATTAAGGAAAATTATGATGTAGTAATTCATTTCCAATGTAGTTTATTTAATCATATAATCAAGTGTTAACATTAAGGTTTTCATAGTTTACTAATTCTCAACCTCATTTTAGGATTATTCCCCAATCACAAGGATTATACACATATTATTAATTACAACACAAGGTATATAAAAGAGTTCATTGATAGGGTACACGTATACATTTAAGCATGCATATTTATGAAACCAATGACTAACTATTCTCATAAAAACATCAATGATAATGTAGCTAACTTCTATTAATCAAAAGTTGCACTATAACCATCTGAACTACTAGACTTATAGAAAACATGTCATTTATCCAAATCACTATGACACCATAATGTGGCCCACATACAAAGATCACTAAGATAGCTTACTTCATTACTTAAGCAATGGAAGTAATCTCACTAAAAATCACATTATGATTGATTAATATTCATTACTATAGCATAGTAATTAGAACATATTGCCTAAATAACCAAAGTTAATTTGTAAATGCTATTTTCTACAACTTAATTTCAGCCAAGATTATAAATATGAAACCATATCAAGACCATGTGTCTAGAATAATTATAAAACTAAGGGATATCTTATGCCATCACTCTAATGACATAATAATTAGTAATTTCACATACTAAATAAATATTCCATGTTATGATAGTATCACAAAATTAAAGTTCATCACAAAACCCAAGTGAAAATATACATAATCCCACCAAGGATATTTACATCCTCTAACTGATTCTAGCATACCATAAGACAACACCATCTTATTTAATTTAATTCAAGGTTAAGGACATTACAGTTTCACTTATTCCAATAACAACATTTTTCTACTTTGTATCTACTTGAAATCATCAAGTATATCCTTTACTCATGTACATGCAACAACATAAAGGACCACATATCACATAATGCATATTAAATACACTGCTACTCCTATGGAAATTATATCCCACTATAAATGTGAAATGATGAATAAATATAGTTGGTTAGTTATATAATATCTAAAAACTATCAACAAGAATGCATCCACTATCAACATCATAACCAATAATATTCATATTACCACAAAAATATTATCAAGATGCATAAGGTAATGAGATAGAACCGCCACATAGAATGAGAAATCATCTAAAATCCATTGGTCTAATATCGTATATCAATAGGCATGGATGAGAGGTAAGCCACCACATAAATCTAGGTACAACAATGAATAAGGATGAACACTACAAGAGGGACACCCTCAAAACTATCCCTATGATCCCAACCATCGGTGCCCCTTATCACCCTAACCATCAACTTGGTGAAGGATTTCAACAACTAGGTACTCAAGCAAGGTAATAGATATACACATATTAATGATCCACTAGTAAATACTTAAAAAAATAATATTAAGGACAAAAGAAGAAATGTCATAAAATAAATCAAAACTATCAATCAAACCCTTGGACTAAGTAATGCCCAAGGCATATATTGGGTCTTTATAGAGGATGATTTAAATATAAATCAGGGTATAATATATACAATCCAAAAGATGAAAGGTCTAGCCAAGGTCCAATGCTCCACCCAAGAGGCTTATCCAAGCATAAAATAATTAACACAAGTGAACCAACTCCTAATAACCACATAACTCAATTGAGTCGAAAGGAGGAAGCATAATACTCTTTAACAGAATTTAACTCAATTTGGCTTTAACATAACAAGGTAAATACAATGTTAATTCCTTCAGGCCACTCATCAAATCCATAACTTGAATGGAAAGTGACCTTATTAAAACCAGTATAATAACCCAACTATCAATCCTAAATTGGTAATTTGAACCCAACTAGATTGTGAAAAGACTCAATTTAACCACATGTATATAATGGAGGTTATTGCTTAAAACATGAATATATTATCCTAAATTGGATACATAAATAATAACCACTGGTCAAATCTATCTTAAAGGTTTAAGGTAATCCAAGTTTATTTTAATTTAACAATAACATATAATAATAATCCCACCTATACTATAAGGGTGAACTCACCTCAGTCAATTATCAATTAAATCTGAGGTTAAATTGATGAACGAATGTTTTGTGCTTGTAATTAACATAAACCCCCAAATCAATTTACTTTAAATATAGAAGATTATAATATCAAAAGAATAATTTACCTTACATGATAGGAAACCCAAATGGATCCAGCAATTAACTCAAGATAAAATTTCTAAGAGTGTAGCCCATGGAAATAGGGTACAGTACCCAAGGAGAATAAACATAGGTTAATGATTAATTAAAAAGGACTGGTGATATAAATTGTCCCATATAAGGTACAAGGGTTATGTGGTTGAATTTATAAATGAAGGGTTAATTGAAATGATATGCCACCCAAATGGTTCTATGGCATTAGGGGAAGTCAATGCAACACTCAAAAAATAACTATAAAATGTAGTAGTAGGCTTATTAGGGAGGTTGTGGCATAATCATCAGATATTCTAGAAGAATACATAGCCCATACATTAATAATTAATTTATAGGTAGAGAATTAAACCTAAATCATTGTGCAAGAACAAAAAAATAATAAAATCAGTCCTTTTGCAAGTTGTTATACAAAAGAGATCTATCCAAAAATATAAGGATTTTGACTCATGTTCATTATGCATTAAAGTAATTTACAAGTTAGGAGTCAAATTATCTTATTCTGTGAGATGTAGATATGGAAAAATGTCTATAGTGAAAACAATTGGTTCCTTTATTTCCTTCTATCTTCACTTTATATTTCTTCCATCCCCATGCCTTTATTTCTTATCCCAACATGTTTTCCTTCTTCCTTCCTATATATTTTTTCCTACTACATTGTACCTACCCCCACCTTCATTCTATCATGTTTCCTCTTTGTGTATCCCTTACCTTCCTCTCCCTTTTGCTTCCCATGTCAAACACCATATGCCACCTACCCCATCCTTGGCATCAGACCCCTTTTGGTCTCCTAATCCATTCCATGATCTCCTCCTATCCTCTCATCTTGCATCTGCATCCTTTCCTTATATGCATTCTTATCTCTTTTCTTACTCCATACACCATTCATCTCCCTCTGACTATGTCATACCTTACCTCCTTTAAAAAATATCCTTCTTACCTCCTAAGCCACCCAACAATAATAATAAAATAATATAAAATTTGAAAAACCACCTACCTCCTAGCTCGCTTCTCTAGTTAGAACATTAGTCCAAAGAAAACAATAAATAATAAAATAATGAATAAAAAACCCATTCCTCCCTATGCTTCCCCCATGAGCCAAGTAAAATAATAAAATAATCTAAACCATAATAACTCCTTTATGTCTTTTCCAAGCCAAGGCAAAAAATAAAATAATAAAATTATTAAAATTACAAATGTCAATAATAATATGAATTGATTAAAAATTAGTAATAATAATAAAATCATTAAATAAAGGATTTAACAATATTAATAAATAATAAAGATATAAAATAATTTAATAACAAATAAATAATTAGTAATGTAGTAATAATAATAATTAAAATCATTAATTAAATAATTAATAAAATGACAAGTTATTAAAATGATAATAATTAATAGGAATCATTATAATAATATCAATCAAGGGAAAAACATAACATTGACCTTGCTTATAAAAATTGATAATTAATAATAATGATGATAGAAGTATCAAAGTAGTAATGATTAATAAAAATTACAAAAATAATAATGATCAATGAACTCAATAAGTCAACCCATAAACATGTTTAAGTTGAGCCACCATGAAGGAAGGGGTTACTACACATCTACCAAGGTTAAAAGATCGAAAACAGTCTAGATGAACCTAAATCAACCTAATGAAAAGGTAACTACTCCACAACTCACAATTAAGTGTCTATGACACCCAAAAAGGATAACCAACCATGAAAGAATAACCTCTAGCACTTGAAGAATAGGGAAGGGAATTAATAGTGCCAAAACCTAATAAACCTAATGGAGAATAATAACAAAACATACATGCTCAAAGTAGGATGTGACCAATAATGTAAAATAACAATAACACAATCATATATACATGATGGTGGATTACTACTATATAATACATGATATACCCATTAGAGTGACATTCTAACTGATCGATCACCCATGGTATACTCAAGATGTCCAAACCCACTATTGAGCCTAGATCATGTCCTGGTACCTGCATCTACCAAATAAGACATCAATAGTACCTAAATGATGTTTATATATCAATAATAAACTATAATGAATCATCGATCATGAGTAATAGATTAGTATAACCATCTATAGCATAAAAAAGACCTAGAGTCAGTCCTAATAACCATGACCCTGAATATGCCCTATCAAGCAAAATCAATAGCAACAAGAGTGATCAATTTCAATCAAGTAAAACATGATATATCAATAACATATAGAAATGTAACTAACTAAAGTGGCATATACATATAACATAACAAAATGAACCCAACATAAGTAGTATGCATATCAGGATATAATGAATCTAATGTGACAATAATTTATGGCAAAACATATTACCTCAACTATTTAAGGTGCCTGTATCATAACAATCTAAAAATAAGACCAACATTAATAGTCTTTTATTTAATTATTTTCAAAACAGACTAAAATAGGTTATATTCTAGTATATTTGAGGGGTCACAAATTTAGTTCATCACATCCTCCCCTCCTTAAAGAGGAGTCATCCTAGTGAATAACAATAACTAGGTAAAAATTATCTAAAAAGGTCCAACAAAACCAATTAATACAACTATAAAATCACTCCACCCATTGTGGGGTGGCAATATCTCAGCGATATCTCATTGGCATTCATAATTGTTATCATCTAGTTATCTACATTATATAATGCATTAGGCCAACTAATGACCTCCTTCCCATATTCACATGTCCTTCACAACATTTAAAGGCAAAACAATACTTTTGAAACACTATTATAGTAAAAAATTCCACCAAATCTCTAAACTTGGATGGAACTTTTCCACTCTCATTCCTTAAAAAGGCCATCAAAATATTAAAATATGCTAAAAACAAGCTATAATAGGTTCATCTAACCTAAAATTCCTATATCAATCAACAAGAATTCCAAGGTAACAACTATTAGCTTCAATGTAAAACCACTATTACAACCATCCCAACCATTATGAAGGTAGTCACAAAGCATCATGAGCATACATTTTCCCAAAACATAATAGCTAACACTTACCCTAATAAACTTCCCAGAAAAGGTACTAACAACACTCTCAAGTAGGAAAATATAGCTAAAAAACCACATGACAAAAAGTGATGTCTAAGCTAAAATAATAATTTGAATATGCAACTTGACTAGGGTCAATGCCACTTGTGTCAACACATACAAACTTATAATATGAGATAAATAATCATAAAGTCATCTAATCCTACTAGATTGCAACTAGAATATAAATCAATAGTGGAAACATTCCATTAAAACATTATGCCACATGCACAATACTAAGAGAATTTGTCATATAATGTCACATCAAAAGGGTAGTAAACCATACTATTATGGTTACTCCATTACATCATCATCCATTTAGGGGTTGGTGTAGCATCCCACACCAACCATGTTGAACCACAAAGAAGACATACCAAGAATCACATGTAACCCAAAGGATTACATCATATTCTCCAACACACACATGAGCTTGCATGATGATCCAGGGATACCAATCTTCACCATCTAAAAGTAGCCATCTAAGGGCATCACCTAGCTTTCATCACTCTATCCAAGAGTCAAGTGGGTACTTATGATATTAAACACCACCTAATCAGGGCTTAGTGCTACTCCAACTGAGCACAAAATCAACATATATTCTAGTAATGCTTCTAAAAAAATATAAATATTCATCCCAAAATATTTGTAATAGGTATAACAATAAAAATACCTTATTTAAAGCATGGTTTCACCTATAGGCCAACACATGTGTACATCTTAGAAAGTACCAACTTATCTATTTGTATAAATTTCCAAGTCTACAAGACCAGTTAGTGCTTCATAAGGGGTAAAACAATAAAACTTAAAAATGGTTTCTTTTACCATAACCTCCAAGAGGTAGCTAAAGGAATGTTAATTCCATAAAGTGACCATTATGCACCAAGATTCCATATCCAACTCATGGCACATGTGGTAGACACTCTGAATGAATTAGATAGATACTTGTACAAAGGGGAAAAGTGGATTTTTAGCTTACAATAAACTCCACTTCCTAGCCTATACCTGGTCAAAACCATTATGAATGTAATTCTTCTCTATCCTCTACCTCATACTTGCACCAATACTCAATTCTAGAATAGTGTTGCAGAATCACATAACACAATACAACATTATACCTTGGTAAATTTAATCAAATAGAAGTTGGTTTTAGAGGGAAAACACATCACACAATTGGCTTATGACCATATTACCACATGTCACTTACATTAAAAACACAAGGTCACATCTATTTTCAAGACATGTACACACAATATTCATAAAACAATTTTAAAAACATAGGTCAAATTAGGGTTAATATGATTGATTTCAAAATGGGAAGATCACTTTACAAAAGTAATTTACAATCATTTACACATATAACCATTAATAACATACAATCATGTATTCAAATATTTTATACAACAATGTTGATATCAAGAAGAGAAATGGAAACTCACAAGGTTATTACATACATATAGGGTGTAAAAGATACCAATTTACATGATTTGACATAATTAAAAAAATGTAAAATTTCACACAACAATGGTGGTATCAAAACAATTATTTGTAAGTCCACAAGGCTAACCATAAGCACAAATATAATAAATATGCAAACTACATGATTTAGCAAGATTAATGAAAAGTAAGAATTTTACAACACATAACAGTTAATATATAAGGAGGAGCCACATGAGAATAGATCATGAATAATGAATCAAGTGCTTAATAATTATGCCAAGGTATTTTAACATCACAACAATCAATACACATAAAGGTGAAGCACAAGGGTCCATGACTCCCATTGGGTCACCTGATGTCTAGATGTCATCAAAATGATACCAAATATCCAACATATAATATAATAATTAGTCTTAAGGATCTTAAATCATGACCATATTCCTTTTAGGAAGGTTGTGTTCCAACAAACCATAAAATTTATCTCCATGGGTTTTTTAATATCAACAATATTTGCACGTCATGGATAGATGGCTCATGTTAATCGATAGCAATAAGAGAACCCCAGAACTCTCTAACTTACTTAGTTAAGTCAATTTCACTCACCCAATAGACCCTCTAGGCTCAAACCACACCCTTTGACCTCCCAAAATATTATACCTTGGTATTATTGGATAGCTTACCCATGTAAGCTATCAATTTCCACTAAAGCATTATCTCATGATTCTAACAACAAGATTATATCACCTATTCTTCAATTTGATTTAATCCAACAAGTCAAAGGTTAAATCATAATGCTTGATTTTATGAAACACATCTTTTGGGAAAGGGTGGACATAGCCAAGGCACAGGGTGAATGCTATAGTACTACCATGGAAATTACAACTTTCCATATTTAACAAGTTCAATTTAACTCACAATACACATCCTCATGGATGTAGGGCATATTTATATCATATTAGACATCCCATGAGTATCAAATATAGCCAACCTTTTGATTAAGCATCCTCATGGATGTCTAACTTATCTAGATTCAAATAAACATCCCCATGGATATATCATATCCACGTTCATCATGTCAATCTCATGAAAATCAACCTATCCATGGTCAAATAACAATTACTAATGTAAACACATCTTTGATCAAAACAACATCATGAATGCAAAATAGAAAATAAATATCCCCATACACTTATTTATTTTTATCCCTTTTAGAGTTATGAAGTCACATGCTCCTCTATCTAAATCAAGGAGACCAAATAAATAAATAATACCAAGCTCTTAATACATCTCAAGATGTTCCCTCAAATCATAAACACCAAGCCTCACTTGTTTATCCAACTAAATCAAACACCCTTATCCTACAGAAGTCTTCCAAGTTTGAACTCATCCCTTGGTATTCTTGAGTTCAAGATGTTCTAATCATCTACTAATAATTTTCCTATACAAGTCAATAATATATACCAAAGATAATTTCCTTTAATCTAAGGCAAACTGATGATCACTAGTCTTCCATTGACTTTCCCATAAAATTCAATGGTTAACTAGTGATGCTTGATCTAAACATAACTGATGAGGGAAGGGTTGGCCCAACCAAATCCATGTGTAAGCATCACAATATTACATAAATTTTTTTACTGATTTATGCATACACACACATATATTTATTCCATAATATAGGAACTTCTAGTACTTTATGCTTGTATAAGTAAAACACTAATTAGAGTAATATTTAATTCATTCAAGATGTTAAGTGACTTTATAAGGGTCATATCATGACCTCCTCAATAAAATAAGACATATAAATCCAGCCCTAGATTAGTATGCACACTAACATACAAGGTTTTAATTTAGTCTTACGAAGACAAGAAATACATACAAGTGGCATTCAACCATCACAAGTCATATGCACACATGCTATAAAAATAATCCTTCAAAGATATGTACCTCTATGCTAGGTATATTTATAACCACTTAAATATATTATGCAAACACAATCTCTTTCAAGCATATACACCACCACACAAAATATCAACTAGATTTCTACGCACATGCCAAAAGTCAATGAAAAGTGTCAAACCTCAATAAAAACCTTTAAGCATAGGGTCTGATACTAGATGAAACAACCCAAAATATTTTTTTGAAGACATATCTCAAGTACATAATGGAACAACAAAGGCCCCACTGCATAATTTAATGCGGTGCAATATAACTCAAAAACTTTTATGAGAAGTACTAGCAACCCACACTAGCATCCCAATAGGATAACATTATAAACTACCAAAATGGGATTAAACACATCCTAGAATGTCTAGTTATCCAATTTATAAGTAAGCCAAAGATATAAGATATAAGTGTAATACTTGAGCATGGGGTCCAAACGATCGAACATAAGGGTCCATCTCAGTAGTTTTCTTAGAAATACTTAACATATTGTGAGAAAAACAAGTGGAGATATCTAATCCACTACTAAAAAAAACATGGCATAAGCTAAGGATCCAAAACTCTTTGGGGAAAACACCCAAACTAGGATTATTTCATGACCTACACCCATAGATCACCATGAATTGAGCTTGGGGTGGATGACATCACACATGTGAACATCATAAAGACTAAGCATACAATTGTCATTGGAAAAATAGTTACTCCTAATGTTATAGGATAACCATCCCATGGGCCAACCATATGGGTCACACATCTAAATGTTACTTAATTATCCTTTAGTTGCTCTACCATGTTATTATATAAACATAAGTATTTACACCATTCAAAAAACATGTGTATGCCCACCCAAGTTCATTATTTACGTAGTCTTTTGTATTAAGTTAATTTATTATTAAGGTAAAGTATAATGTATTAATTCATTACCAATGTAGTTTATTTAATCATATAATCAAGTGTTAACATTAATAATTCCATAGTTTACTAATTCTCAACTTCATTCCAGGATTATTCACCAATCACAAGGATTATACACATATTATTAATTATAACACAAGGTCTATTAAAGATTTCATTGGTAGGGTACACATATTATTAATTATACACATATTATTAATTATATATTTAAGCATGCATATCTATCAAACCAATGATATATATTCTCATAAAAACATTAATAACAATGTATCTTTCTTCTATTAATTAAAATTTGTACTATAACCATATAAAATACTAGACTTATAGAAAACATGTCACATATCCAAATCACTATGACACCATAATGTGGCTCACATATGAAGATCACCAATCTAGCTTACTTCAATGCTTAAGAAATGGAAGTAAGCTCACTAAAAATGACATTATGATTGATAAGTATTCATTACTATAGCATAGTAATGAGAATATATTGCTTGAATCACCAAAGCCAATTTGAAAATTATATTTTCTACAACTTAATTTCAACTAATATTATAAACATGAAACCATATTAAGACCATGTGTTTATAATAACACTACAAATAAGGGATATCTTATGTTATCACTCTAATGACATAAATAATTGGTAATTTCACATACTAGATAAACATTACATGTTATGAGGATATCAAAAAATAAAATTTCATCACAAAACCCAAGTGAAAATATACATAATCCCACCAAGGATATATACATCCTCTAACTAATTCTAGCATACCATTGGACAACACCATCTTATTTCATGTAATTTAAGGTTAAGGACATTACAATTTTAGTTATTCTAATAATATTTTTTTATAATTTATATCTACTTGAAATCATAAAGTATATCCTTTACTCATGTACATATAACAACATAAAGGATCAAATATCACATAATGCATATTAAATACACTGCTACTCATATGGAAATTAGATTTGACTACAAATGTGCAATAATGAATAAATACAATTAGTTAGTTATATAATATACAATAACTATCAAAAATAATTCCTCCACTATCAAAATCATAACCAATAATATTCATATTCCCACATAAAAATATTATCAAGATGCATAAGGTAATGATATAGAACCACTACATAGAATGTAAAATCAACCACAATCCATTGGTCTAATATCATATATTAGCAGGCACATATAAGAGGTAAGCCACCATACAATTCTCAGTATTAAAATGAAGAAGGATAAACACTACAAGAGGGACACCCCTTAAAACCAACCATATGAGCCCAACCATCGGTGGTCCTTACCACCCGAACCATCATCTTTGTGGAGGGTTTCAGCAACCAAGTACTCAAGCGAGGTAAGATATATACACATAATATTGAGCCACCAATAAGGACTTATAAAACAAAAAATAGGGATAAAAGAAGTAATGTCTTAACATAAATCAAAACACTCAATCAAACCCTTAGCTTGAGTAATGCCCAAGGCATATATTGGGTCATTATAGAGGATGATTTAAATGTAAATTAGGGTCTAATATATACAATCCAAAAGATGGAAATTCTAGCCAGGGTCTAATACTCCACCCAAGAGGCTTATCCAAGTGTAAAATAATTAACAAAAGGGAACCAACTCCTAATAACCCACATAGCTCAATTGAGTCAAAATGAGGAAGCATAATACTCATTAACATAGTTTAACTCAGTTTGGATTTAACATAACTAGGTGTATACAATGTTAATTCCTATAGGATACTCATCATATCCATAACTTGAATGAAAAGTGACCTCATTCAAACCAACAAAATAACCCAACAAGTAGTCCAAAACTAGTAATTTCAACCCAACCAGCTTGCAAAAAGACTCACTCTAACCATAGGCATATAACAAACGTTATTGGTTAAAACCTGAATCTATTATCTTAAATTGGATACATAAATAATAACCATTTTTCAAATCTATCTTAAAGGTTTAAGATACACCAAGTCAATTTTATTTCAATAGTAACATATAATAATAATCCCACCTCTTCCGTAAGGGTGAATGCACCCAAGTCAATTTTCAATTAAATCTAAAGTTAAATTGACCAATGAATGTTCTACAATTTTAATTGACATAAACCCCCAAATCAATTTACTTTAAATCTAGAAGATTATAATATCAAAAGAATACTCAGCCTTACATACATGATAGGAAACCCCACTAGATCCAGTGATTAACTCAAGATCAAATTTCTAAGAGTGCAACCCATGGAAATAGGGTATGATACCCAAGTAGAATAAACACAAGTTAATGATTAATTAAAAAGGACTATTGATCTAAATCACCCCATATAAGGTACAAGGTTTATATGGTTGAATTTATAAATGAAGAGTAAAGGGAAAATATATGTCACCCAACTAGTTCTATAACATTAGGGGAAGTCAATGAAATACTTAAAACCAACTATAGAACATAGTAATAGGCTTAGTAGGGAGGTTTTTATGATAATCATCATTATGTAGGACCAAACAAATAATAAAATTGGTCCTTCACTTGAAATTTATTATGTAAAAGAGGGTTATCCAAAAATATAAGGATTTCAATTCATGTTCATTATACATTCAAGGAATTTACATGTTAGGAGTCTAATTGTCTTACTTGGTGGGATGTATGTCTGGAAAAATGTCTATAGTGAAAAACAATTGGTTCCTCTATTTCTTTCTATCTTCCCTTCGTATTGCTTCCATCTCCATGCCTTTCTTTCCTCTCTCAATGCATTTTCCTACTTCTTGCATGTATCTTTTCTCTTGCTACATTTTACCTACCTCCACAGTGATTTTATCCTACATCTCCTCTCTGCATATCCTTTACCTTCCTCTCCCTTTTTCCTTCAATTTTAGACACCATATGCCACCTACCCCATCCTTGGCATCAGACACCCTTTTTTATCCTAATTCATTCCATGCTCTCCTCCTATCCTCTCATCTTGAATCCATGCCCTTTCCTTCTACATGTTCTTCTCTCTTTTCTTACTCTATATGCCATTCATCTCCCCCCTTGACTATGCCATAACTTACCTCCTTTCAAAAATGACCTATTTACCTCCTATGCTATCCATTAATAACAATAAAATAATATAAATTTTGAAAAACCACCTACCTTCTAATTTGCTTCTCCAATTAGAACATTAGTCCAAAGAAAATAATAAATAATAAAATAATGAATAAAAAATCCATTCCTCCCTATGCTTCCCCCACAAGCCAAGTAAAATAATAATAAAATAATCTAAACCATAATTACTCCTTTACATCTTTAACAAGCCAAGGCAAAAACCAAAATAATAAAATCATTAAATAAAACATTTAATAAAATTATTAAATAATAAAAGATATAATACCATTTAATAACTAATAACAAAATCAATAACCAAAATTTTACCTAGACCAATAGAAGAAGAGGAGATCAAATGATTCAGGTTAAATTAGATAGATTTCTTATATCAAGCAACTAGAAGGATTATCATAATATGTAGGTGCAGGCTTTCCCTAGAACCATGTCTGACCACTGCCTGATCTTCCTCAGTTGGAGAGAAGAGGGACATTCTAGACCTTCCCCATTCCATTTTGAAGCTATGTGGATCAAACACAAATAATTTAGACAAATGGTGGCCCAATGGTGGAAAATTCCTATTCAAGGTACTCCTATGTTTAGAATAGTCAAGAAAATCCAACACATTAAACAAGACGTTTATAGATGGAATAGATACAGCTTTGGGCATGTCTTCCAACAGAAGAAAAATATAGTGGGAAAACTCAAGGATATATAGAAATTGATAGATCAAGGGGATGACTCTGAGGACACTTTAGAAGAAGAGAATATCCTATCTTTAGAATGGAAGAATCTTATGGAAAGAGAAGAGGTTTTCTGGAAATAGAAATCCCATGTTTAGTGGCTTAAAGAGGGGGATAAGAACACTATCTTTTTTCATCTCTCAGCTATGAAACATAGGAAAGCCAACTCAATAACTAAGCTTGTCCTATATAATGGTGACATTATTACCGAGGATAATGAAATAGGGGAACAAGTTAGGGATTTCTTTCAGAATCTGCTTACAGAAGAAAATAATAATGATAGAATCGATAGACTTATGAATCAATTTATTGATAAAATCCCATGTTTGATAATGGAAGAAGATACTATGGAGATGTTAAAGCCTATATCCAAGGAATAAGTCCATGCTATTTTATTCTCCATGGGTGATTTTAAAGCCCCAAGTCCTGATGGCTTTCCTCCTATATTCTTTCAAGAATATTGGGATATAGTAGGAGTGGACCTCATGGCTGTTGTGTGTGATTTTTTCAGATCAGGTAAACTTTTGAAACATGCTAATAATACCTTCATAGCAATTGTTCCTAAAAAATCACAACCTTCACACCTCACTGATTTCAAGCCCATTAGTCTATGCAACACTGTGTATAAGTTATGTACTAAAATTCTAGTCATGAGGATTCAACCTTTGCTAGACAAAATTATTTCTCCTACTCAAAAAGGTTTCATCCTAGGCATGTAGATTCTTGATGCTGTGATCACCACACATGAGACTATTCACTCCATGGATAAGAGCAGAATCCCTGGGATGGCTCTCAAGCTTGATATTTATAAAGCTTATGATAGAGTCTAATGGACTTTTTTGTTCCAAGTGATCAAAAAATTTGGGGTTAATGATAAAATGTCTCGCTTGTTATGGAACATGGTCTCTTCTATAAAATTCTCAGTGCTAGTTAATGGTGTTCCTAGATGGTTTTTCTCATCCTCAAGAGGAATTCATCAGGGAGACCCTCTCTCCTCGTACTTATTCATCATTATGGATGAGGTACTGGGAAGATAAATACAAGCATATATAGCCTCAAAACATCTAGTGGGCATCAAACTTACCTCCTCCCTTCATCCTATGGTGGTACAATAGTTTGTGGATGATACCATCTTCTTTGGTATCTCATCGGTGATTGAAGCTAGAAGATGGAAGAATATCTTCAATAATTATGCCAGAGAGTCGGGACAAAGGATAAATTTCCATAAAAGCAATTTGTATTTCTTCAACACTCCTAATGAACTTAGACATATAATCATTGATATATTAGAATGTGTTCAAGCTGGCCTACCAGCTACCTACCTGGGTCTCCCACTCTCGATCAAAGAGGTATCTCCTAGATTTTGGAATGGAATTGTTGAAAGAATGTAGAGGAAACTTCTTGGTTGGAAGGGGAAACTACTCAGTAGTGTTGGTAAATTACAACTTCTTCAGGCTTTGTTGCAAGGTATTCCTACATACTTCCTATCTCTTTTTAAAATTCTTGCATATTTTGTTGAGAAACTAGAATAGATCTAAAGGAATTTTTTATGGACAGGAGTGGAAGACAAATAGAGAATGTCTTTAGTCAGATGGGAAAAAGTGTGTCTTGCAAAATCTCATGGTGGAATTAATATTAGGTCCATCAAGAACATGAACAAATCCCTTCTCTCAAGAGTTAGTTGGAACTTGATCCATAAAAACAATGATTGGGGGGAAATAATGTATGCCAAATACATGCATAGCATTGATGATTCCAACTTTATTCAACAGACGAGATTACCCTAGGGATCTGTGATATGGAATAAAATGCTAAAAATTAGAAGCCTTCTCAAATAGGGAATTAGATGGAAATATGGAAATGGCTGGCATATTAAATTTTGGGATGATATCTAGTTAAAGGATAAGGCTCTCATCACACAGGGAAACTATGGAGAGATTGCTGACTTGACTACCTAGTTTTTTAGAGATAGGGTTAGTGATTATATGGAAAATAACAATGGGATGAAGAGCTAGAAAAATATTTTAGATTGTTGTTTACACAAGCCTGAGCTTTTCTCAAGAGTTTAGGAGATCCAGCAGTGCATTTAGGAGATCAGAATCCCTCTCTTTCCATGGGAGGATGAACAATACTGGTGGTTAGATAAGAATGGATCATTCTCTATCAAATCTACTTACCATTTTCTCATTCCTGAAGCTAAGAATAAAGATGTATGGAAAAAGGTTTGAAATCATAAACTTATTCCAAAAATTAACATTTTTTGGTGGGATGCTGCTCATAACAAAATCCTTACTCAGGATAACCTTCAAAAGAGAGGGTTTACTTTGGTTAACAAATGTTTCCTGTGTGGTTCAAAAGAGGAATCAGTTTCACACCTCTTTATCCACTGTGAGTTTGCTCAGGAATTATGGGGCACAATACTTAACAACTTTGGTATTGAATGGGTCTATAATTCTGACCTTAAAGAAGTAACTTTTAGCTAGAACCCAACTTCACACATCCCTAGCTTATGGAATTATGGAAGCAAGCTCTGCCATGTTTAAGTTGGACTTTATGGAAAGAGTGTAATCACAAAATTTTCAGGGACACTACTAGAAATACTTCTCAGGTGTTTAACTCCTTTGCTAAGACCATTATGGAAAGTGTTACACCAACTCATATTCGTGTTGTGGAGAAACCCCTATCTCAAATTGAAAGCCAAATTGTAGCCAAATGGAAGGTTTTAAACCAGATCCCTAGGTATAATAACTCCAAAATACTACAGAGACTTAATACTAAATGGATCCCCCTAAACCTAACTAGATGAAACTCAACTTTGATGGGGCATCCATGTTGGATGGTAAAGCTAGTGGAGGAGGAATTATAAGGAATGATAAAGGATGGATGTCTACTATCTATGCTGGTGGAATTGGATGCCAGAACAACAACTATGCTAAAGTAATGGCTTTACTATGGGGATTAAAGTTAGCTATATCCCTAGGACTAAGGAACTTGAATATATAAAGAGACTCTAAGATGGTCATAGATGCCATTTATAAAGCTTCAAATGTGGGAATCAAGCTAAAAGACATCATTACTGATATCTAATTTCTTTTACAAAAGTTTTCCAAAGTTGAGATTTCCCATACCTACAGAGAAGGCAACAGGGTTGTTGATGCTTGTGCCAACCTTGGGTAGCAATTTTTAGGTTGGAGGGTGTGGTGACAAGGTGTTAATATTCTCTTAAACATTAGGGATATCATTCAAAAGGAGATTACTTGTTAGGAATGAGGCGTATTGATGACCCTGAAAAGACCCCTGTTGATACCCCCGACTCCTTTGCGAGCAAAAAGGGTAAGAAGAGAAAGGTTGATGAAGAGGAAGAAAATATTAAAGAGACTATGGAAGGGACCCACAAGAATTTTGGTAGGGCCACGGGGGGCCAAGGTGGAAAATCTCACAAGCCTTCCAAAATTAATAAGGATTTCCCTCTGGAGTGCGAAGGTCAGGGTGAATTACTGGTAAACCAGCCCTAAAGGCTAGACTAATTGATTATTCAGAAAGTGCTTCAAAAGAAGAAACCCAGGAGGAAGAGTCTAAGGAGCTATAAATTTATGAAATTTCAGAGGACACTGGAGGGAAGTAGGCTACTAGGGATTTTGAGGTTACTGAGGAGTAGGGTGCTGACACTATGGGAACTGCTAACAATAAGGGGAAAATTTATGTCAAGGAAGTTGGTGAGGGCACTAAGAATGAGACTGATTGGAAAAATAAAATTGGGGCCCTGAAGGAACGCATTCAGAAGCTAGAGAAGGTCTTTACCAAAGGGCTTCATAATACAATTTTGTTGAACATGTCTATGCTGGAAGTGGTGGGTAATACTGGGTATGCTGACAATGTAGAGAATGAGAAACTCAATGATCTTATCAAATCAATAGTTATGTAAGGGGAGACATCTCTAACTCTAGTCTTCTCATGGCTTGTGTTTTGTTTCTGTCTATTGTTCTCAGTTGTGTTGTCGTCTCTCTTAAGGCATTTTTTGTTTGTTTGCCTTCTTGTCTTTTTTGATTGTATAGGGTTCAACCCCTAGTTTGACGCCTTACTTTATCAAAAACAAAATTAGTAACATAATAATAATAATAATAATAATAATAATAATAATAATAATTAAAATAATTAATTAAATAATTAAGAAAATGATAAGTTGTTAAAATTATATGAATTAATAGGAATCATTACAATAATATCAATCAAGGGAAAATCATAAAATTGACCCTACTTATAAAAATTGATAATTAATAATAATGATGATAGAAGTATCAAATTAGTAACTATTAGTAAAATTACTAAAATAACAATGATCAATGAAATCATAAAGTCAACCCATAAACATGGTTAAGTTTAGCCACCATGAAGGAAGGGGTTGCTAGATGTCTACAAAGGTTAAGAGACCAAAAATAGTCTAGATGAACACAAATTGACCCAAAAAAAGGCAAGTACTCCATGGCTTACAATTAAGTGTCTACAACACCTGACAAGGACAACCAACCATGGATGAATAACCTCTATCACTTGAGGAGCATGAAAGGCAATCAGTGGTGATAGAATCCCATAAACCCAATGGGGAACAATAATAAAACATACATGCTCAAAATAGGGTGTGATTTATAACACCAAATAATAATAACACAATATAATATACATGATGATGGATCAGTACTATATGATACATGTTATACCTGTCACAGTGACATTTTGACTACTTGATTTCCCATGGTATACTCAAGATGTCCAAACCCACCATTGAGACTAGCTCATGGCTTGGTACTTTTATCCACCAAATAAGACATCAACAGTACTTGAATGATGTCGATATATCAATAATAAATTATAATGAATCATTGATCATGATTAATAAATCAATATAACCATCTATAGCTAAAAAAAGAACCAAAGTCAATCTTGATAACCATGACCCCGAGTATGCCCTATCAAAGGACAATAAACAACTGCAAGAGGGATTAATGGCAATCAAGTAAAACATGATATATCAATAACATATAATAATGTAACTAATTGAAGTAGCATATACATTTAATAATATAAAATGAACCTATCATAAGCAGTATGTATATCAAGATATAATGAATCCAATGCAAGCATCAATCAAGACATAACATATTAACTCAACTATCCAAGGTACCTACATCAAAACCATCTAAAAATAAGACCAACATTAGTATTCATTATTTTAATTACTTTCAAAACACATAAAAGTAGGTTATAGTCCAATATCTGTAAGGGGTCACAAGGTTAGTTTGTAACATAAAATATCAAAAATCATGTTGATATGCACACATATATACTCATGATGTCATGATCATGATGCACACAAGCACTAGAAATATGACATGAATCTGACCTAAGATAAATAGTGTGTCCATGAGATGTATTATATGATCCTTGATAAAAATGACACATCATGTGATAACACATAATCAATGCACTCATATGAACACACAAGATAACACTTAATGGCACACACATCAATGGTCACACAATGTACAAGTCATCAATAGTCACTCATGAGCATGAAATATAAAATGAAGAGGTCATAAAGGGAAAACCCAATGTCCAAAAAAATGGTCACATAATATAATAGTCATTAATAGTCACCCATGGAGCACATAATGTAACACACAATGGTTAGACATGAAACACACAAAAATAATCACATCAATCAAGTATCAAACCATGTAATACTCATCATCATAAAAATTATAACACACAACAACATAAACATGCATAAAATTAAAAATTCTAGTCTACACAAGAAATGTATGTAATCATTCTAACATATCAAATTATGTTATGCATAGAAAATATAATTATGAATAGTATATAAAATATCTAGCCATATAATCAGTTTAAGTAACTCAATATGATCAATGTAATGGTAATATAAAGACGAAATCTATCTAGTGTAGCAAAATTCCCCTACTGTAGGCTTTCTCACACTATATAAAGGTAGCCTTTGGGTATGAGAATGTCTTGCATCTTAATTCTAATTTCATATATAACCTATATTTCCTATAGCCCTATCATGTATACCACATGTCTGTAAATAATGGATATGTAATATACCATGTGTATTATAAATGACATAAGCAAATCATGTAAAATATCAAAGTATGCCATTCATAGGCTCTAAATTTTAATTTTTTGAATTTTGATTTTTTTTTTGTATTTTTTTTCAAATTATATTTTTTTATTTGAGTTATGTTCATGCTTAATAATGATCTATGCTCATATATAAATCATATATCAGTTTGGGTAAATGTTAATTTTCATGGATGAGTAGTAATACATGCATCTATAATTGAATCTTAAAATTAATTGCACACTATAACATATCCATCATGATCATAATAGCCAATAAGGCCTTGTATACCTTGTGTAGATCTAGAAACCATAGTAACCTATAAATTATTTTTTAACCGAGTATCAAATTATATTTATTGTGGAATACACAAAGTAGCCTATAGAACCAAATTAAAATCTAACTATGAAATATCTGATGTAAAAATTGAATATACCTCTTATGTAAAGGATGATGTATCACTTTTAGTCATGAAATATTAACTACTTATCTTTGAAATTTCAAATTATAATGAACCTATATAGTTTGTATAACATCCTTTGAAGTATGTTTCCAAGGAAAAGTCTTGGGTTGAATATAATAATCATATGGGGCACCTAAATCTATAACTAATTGGTTGTTATAGATATAATTTACACATTATTTTAAAAAATATTGTATTGCATGTTTCTTATACATCTAAAGATGTCCTAGTAACAAATAGAATGTCCCCATATTAGATATAACTAAAAATAAAGTATCAAATATTATAGACCCTACCATAAGTGGTATAAAAAAACTCCCAAAAAGGTTTTATCTATTTCCATAAAGTATGTTCACCATATTTTTTGTAATAAGAAAAATACTCATATGTGCATATAATACTAGTAAGTAATGTCATAGTGCAAATATTTTCACTAGACCCATTATCCACCATGACATTGTGTATAGGCTATGATTCAATGAAATCATGCATAGATAATGGCACATAAATATAATAATCATTAAAAATACCATCATGTGATTTTTTGTCCCTAAGTGTACTCATGAGACAATCTATATGATGTTTCCTTCTTTAATAACATTCATATGCACCTAAGGATTAGTCTTGGTTTCTTTTGCCCTACGATTTATAAAGGGATTAAAAAATATATTAAAATTTGATTTTAAATTATGTTTTACCCATAAATCATTTTTATATATATTAATTTCAATTATCTAAATAGTATTATCATTGACTATATCCTTAATTTTATGTTTTAATTTAAAACAATTGTTTATACAATGTTTGACACATTTATGATAATTATTAGATGCATTGAAATTAAATCCATTAATTATTTCCCTATTAATATAAACATATTTTTTTGAGGGAGTGATATTAAATTTAACTCATGTAACTTATATAGTATATTATGAGGTTTGAACAATAATTAAAACTATCTCCTCTGAGGATTTGGTAGGACAAGATGATTAATAAGTTGTGATGCTAAATTAACTATGATTTTTTCCACATTATTAGTATCATAAACTTTGGAATTTAAATTTTGATTACTTAAAAAATATACACTAGAATTTGTAAGAGGATTGAACCCATCCTTATCTTATTCATAATAAGGAGCTTAACTTCATGGTCATTAACTGTATGACACAAGTCAAAATATTGAAACTATTTGAACATAATGGACTCAGATAGTGAAGGAAGATATATTTGCTTTAATATGTCTTACAACTCATTATCACCCATATAATATTTCATATTAGAGATCATGGTCATGTAATGAACCACATATCACTTATGGGTTTATTGGATCCTTTATTAAGTTCTAAAATTTTAGCATTAAACATATTATCACTGATGTTGATTAAATTTTTAATGAATTTATTGACAAAATGATTGAAATAATGAACCTATTGGTAGTTTAAGTCATGTAAATTTCACAAAATAAGTCCTTAATACTTCATAGAAACAATTTGGTTGATAATTTTTCATTGAATGCATAGTATGTACATGTTGCATGAGAGGATTTAAGGTGTTATATTAGATAAAATTTTCCACCATATCATATGAGATTAAGATCCAAAATATATTGGTAAGGGATAAGATCAAATATCTAGGGACAACATATTTTTGAGTAATGGTTGAGAGTCATTGGAATGGATTATTTTAGAGTAAATTTGTTCTAATTTTCAAAACCTAATTTTAAGATCAATAATAATTTTTATAAGGGATTGAGCATCAAACATAGAAAAATATGTATAAATATATGATTTCACATGAGTATTAATCCTAGGAGGCATAAAAGTATGTTATGTAGGGATCATCATTAAAACCTGAGGTAAACCATGTGTTTCCCCACCCTATGTATGGGCATCACATATGTAACCATAAATGCAGACATAGAGATAATATCATTATAATTATTTTCTTGAGCACATATTTTATAATCAATAGTTAAATTATTATCATTTAAGGGCTCTTGTTTTTCCTCAAATGTGACAACATTAGCATTATTTATCATTTCATCTATATCTACATGTAACAATGAATCAATCATGTGTGAATTCATTTGAATATATTGAGTTAATTCCCATAAATGTAAATAATTTAATATATCACAAAATTTTGGTTAATAATTCCCTATATTATCTTCCACATCAATTAATTTTTCCATTATAAGTATGTGACTAGAAGGAAATAAAAAATTAGATCTAAAACCTTAATAAAAAATATAAAACCTTAGGAAGGAAAGATGAAACCCTAGGGGAAGATTAGGGTTTGAATAAATCAATATAAAGGTAGGTTTCACTATATTTTTTAACTTATTTTTGATATATTGGCCTAAATAATCCAAACTTAGATAATTAAAATTGTATAAGTTATATCTTAAATTATGTATATCGTAATATAAAAGGCAGATAATTAATTAAAATTACTATTAAAATAAATGAAAATAAAATGGATATCCTATCTTTTGAACTATTATTTTTTAATCTCAATGTGTGTATATTCATCATAAAATATTTATAATGGCTTCATGATCACTTAACTTATGAGACTAACTGTCAAAACTTAGCATGATGCTTCGAATACGGCACATATGCCTACAATAATTGGATCCTTATACTATTTTTTAAAAATATACCTATGTCAAATTATGGTATATTTAGTCATATAATATTATTCATGCCTATCAATATATTTTTTATATAATTTTAATTATTTAATCCTATGCATAAATTCATATTTGTCTTCCTTTGCCTTAAAGCCATAGATCCACTTTCACATTTTCTTGGCCTAAAAAAAGGGGTCATAAATATTATTTAGACATCCCTAAACACAACCCACTGAGTGTTTGAACTTTTTAAACATTAAAATACAATGAAGAGTGCCCAAACTACATGTAGTTTTCCCACCTATGTATATGTGTTCTTAATAGTGATCCACTAGACTGTATGCAACTTGTAAGGCTTTTGACATATGAAAATATTCAAATTTTACATTATTTAAGTATTTAAACCTGGATTAACTATTGTTCCTTTTATATTTTGATGCTTAAAGACAATACCTTAAATATGTACAGATGTATTCTTTGATGTGCAAGTAGTTTTCCAATTGAAATAGAAATCTATGTATTTATTCACTTGTCATAGATTATAAAGGTATAGAATATACCCATTTTGTCAAATATTTAATAGTAATGATAATAAATTTGTGAAATTATGATAATGGAGGGTTAATTTCACCAATTAGATCAAATCCTAAAATTTAAAATGACCAAGTTAAAATAATAGATTGTAATTCATGAGACAATGCTTGTGTTAAATTATTATGTCTCTAACACTTCTCACATACCTTGTAATTCATGAGAGGATCAATTATGTGGTATTTTATGTAAGGATAAAACTTTTCCAAACTTAATTTATAGACCTTATTTTGAGTCACATTTCATTTAATTTTTTATTTTTGTCCATTGAGTTTTACCTTAGGTCAGACTTTGCATGCCAATAAGTCTACAAATTCAAAATCAAAACCTCTATACATAAAAGGATACTCTAAGGCATTAATGACATCTCTCCTCACTCTCAAAGGCTATTCAAATATTTTCATGTTCTATATATGGGATTTTAAAGATAGATTCAATGTTTTAAAGGTTGAATTCACATTTACATGCTTGTGAAAAATCAGAACCTTTATAACAAAGGATATTATAAGTAATTAATGACATATATCCTCACTCTCAAAGGATATTCAAATATTTTAATGTCTTATATATGGGATTTTTAATCTAGATTCAATGTTTTCAAAGGTAGAATTCACATTTACGTGCTTGTGCAAAGGGTAAAATGAGAGAAAGATAATATATATACTTGCATTCACAATTTCACACATACACGTAATTAAGAGAACTAAATTTGATTTTGATCCATCTTAAAACATTATAAATGTAATGCAGTGTTTGGGCATTCAAAAGATCATATTGCAATTTAGTTCTTAGTTTGAATAATCATTACAATATGAAATTACTTATTATTTGTTTTCAGTGTCACTTTAGTTAATTAATTTAATAATAACCGTACACTTTGGTATATTTAGTATTTCAAGCATGTGCATCATGAATTAATAGAATCATAGCCTTATATTCTATTATTTTATTAGTACATGAAAAAAATCAACTGATAGCTGATGGCATAACTTTTCCCTAGGGATTTACTAATATAATGTAATCCCACACCTAAATCACATTCTTTCCCATCAAAAAACATGGTCCAATATTTATCTATAGTAATACACATTAAAATACTCATCCTAAAAAGTGTTTTATCTTGGAATGTGGTCTATTAAAGAAGCCTCAAGTACTTGGTAATGATGACCTACTATTTTAATATTTTTTTTGATATAAATTTCAAATAAAAATCCATGAATATAATGACCCATTAACTATTCCTCAAAAAATATAAGGCACAAACATCATATATTTTAAGAGATTAATTTTATCAATGGCCTAAGTGTTAGTATTAAGAATGTAGCATTTAAGCTTATATGTGGTGAACAAAATAACTAAGCAAAAAATTTCCATTAATTTTTAATTATTTTCATTATCAACCAATGTATGAATGATATAATAAATAATTTGTTCTTTGTTCTCATCATCATATTATGTAAGTAGGTTTCCCAAGGCATTATCCTTGGTAGATGTGTATAGTAATAAATTTTGATCAAGAATAAGGCCCCATCATAAATGGGGGATAATCTATTTTTGTAGTTTCCTCAAAATCCTTTTCAAAAACTCCATCCCATTAAAACTTAGTTAATTTACTTAACAACCATGAAAATGATTGAGATTTCTCAGTTAATTTATAAATAAATTATCAGATGGCTTCTATGTTTCCTTGTAAACTTCTTAACTATTTAACACATTTAGGAAGAGGAACTTAAAAATATATTTTAATTTCCTAGGATCAAGTTACATACCTATTTGACAAATAATAAAACTTAATAGCTTTCCATGTGTAATACTAACGACACATTTCTTAGGATTTAACTTGAATTTATATTATTGAAATCATTCAAATATTTTATTCAACTCATGATGATGTATTTCATGCTTCATAGACTTTCCAAAATTGTCATAAACATAATATTCTAAAGTGTTATAAGTTTAATCATGTAATATATGCATCATAACCCTTTGAAAACTATGGCTTGCATTTTTTAACCAAGAGGCAAGACAACATATAAAAATGTATCTCAAGGGGTTTTGAATGTTTTTTATGTTGATCATTAGGGTTTATCTTAATTTGATTATAGATATAAAATATATCCTTAGAGGAAATCATCTCATATCTAGACATAGAATTATTTTTCATATCAATATTGCGTAATTGGAATTCATTCTTGGTACATGATTTATTAATAATTAAAATTAATACAAATCCTAATGCCCCCATTCAATTTAGCAACTAGGACAATATTAGAAATATAATATGAATAATTAATATGCCATATGAAACAAACATCAAGTAACTTTTGGATTTATTTTTTAATAAACAAATAAAATTTAGATATGTCTTTATAATCATTTTTTGGGTTTAACATCAGGATGGACAACTAAATTATGAACCACATCTGATGGATCAGTATCAGGAATATCAACATAGGACTAGGCAAATAGATTTGGAAAGTATTATGATATTTATTTATGTTTTTATCTTTCTTTAAAATTCATCAATGTAGTCAAAAATAAAAATTTAGGGTCATCCTTAGTATTATAATTAAATTTAGATGTTTCTTTATTTAACAATTTAGATCAATCTTCAACTTATGATGCATTAAGTAAAGTAGCAGGACCATATAGTATTGTAAAATATGTATTATTACTCAAATTAAAAGTAAAATATTATTATAATGGTAAGTAGGTAAATCCACATGCGAACCTAAATATTATTAAATAGTTACACCATTAGAGAAAGCATTGATAAGCATAATTTCAAGGGAATACACCCCATTAATAATTTCATAAGTGCAATTTGTAACATTGTGACTTTATTTCTTGTAGGTGATTTACATTAAATTTGGAAAAGTGATTATGGATTAATTTATATTTTATATCACTTTCACTATTCCATTGAAAATGTATATAGTTAATGCTGAATATAATACCTATTTTAAATTTATGAGTAGTTGGAATGATAGTCACAATGTGCTTTTGTTTACCTAAATATTGATGTTTATATCTCATTTTAAGTAAAATTTGAATATAAATCCATACTATTCTAAAGCAATGTAAACCAATCAAGGAGGTTTTTTTAGTTTATTAATATTACAACAAATGTCCACTACAGTCCATTTAGATTTATCATTGTAAAATGGTGTACCAATAGGGGAAAATGAATGAATAGGTATACCATAATATTTTAGGGTGAGATAAATTTTACCAATGTAAAAGGTACTAATTTCATCTTTATATTCCCCCAAGTGAATTAGATTAAATTTAAACTCCGTTAACTATTCATCTATATTGTCATTTTAAATTGCACCATCATCCTGGGTTTTAATTTTATATGCCAATCATACAAAGTTGATTGTTCCATTGGATTGATTTATTTGGGTGTCATAATAGATAGTTTTAATGTATTAAAATGTTAAATTATTATCTATGTGGTATCTACTATTTTATAAAACCTAAAAGGAACATATTCTATATAAAAAATATCTATGAACCCCTCATGAAAAAAAATTATGAATTTATATAATGTAGAGGGGACCACATGTATGGCATGAATCCATGGCATAAAAATTGAAATTGTAATTTTCACATATTTAAATACTACTTGACATTATATAGCTAAAGTTTCTAGTTTAATAATTGTGTTTAATTTTATTTCTCCAAGAACTTCTCTTGGTTGATTGTCAAAGACTTTTATAATAATATCAAAGTTTATAAGAGCATATATTCCAGTTCCTAATGCACCAAGAAATGTATCACCATAAATTTTTAAGTTTGATTTTTTTTAAAAATAGAACCCTTTTAATCCCTTTATCGTTAATGATAAATTGAATGTACAAGGGTTAATGTTGATCCATAATATCCTTTTAAGGTAAATACTCTAACTTGAAAGAGATTATTTTCTCATCACTTCCAAAAAGGTTTTTTAAAATAGAATAAAATTACATAGGTTTGGTATAATGTGGTGAAGTAGTGTTATACAAGTCGTCACAGGGTATGTCCTTATAAAAAATAAATCTTATAAATTAGTATCTTGACATAAGTGTTTTGAATTTGATCTATGATATCATAATCCTTAGAAATATAAAATTTAACCCTCAAGTATTGATCAAGGTTAGGAGGGGTGTTCTGGTTAACCCAAACTTAAGGTTGATAGGAAAAATGAGGAATCTTCATATTGTGTACCCTTACTCTCAATGCTTTTATAGTGTCTACCTCATAATAATACATTATACAATGAGCCAAAAAATATTTATCACTAGAGGGTACTAAATAAATGTTATCAATTACAAGGGTATCAACACATAAAGCATAATTATCACACATAACTCTTTCATGTTTCAAACCATACACTAATATTTTATAATATTGTATACACTCATATTTGATAATAGGTACTTGGCAATATTATATTTGACTAATCATTAACATACTTGACTTATGAATGCATACATAAATCTTATTAACATTATTCCTTCCATTCATCCATATATTGGGTCAACCTTCCTCAATATCCAATACTTATACACATAAAATCCTTAATCTTTATCTAAATAACTATCATTCTTAGACTATCTCTTAATCTCATATCATTGTTTCTACTTTTTATACATTTTTCCCTTCCTCGGATAATTACACCACTAAAAACCTATCCACTTAGGTCAAACCTATCCACATGATGTTTAATAGATTTTACCAAATTTAAATTGTTCATATAGGTCAATACATACTTTTTTTGTCAATTAAGGATAAATTAACCAAAGAGTCATATTTATAGACATATCAACCAAGCCTATTAATAGATAGCACTTATCCATCTATCACTAAAAATATCTATGCACATTATGATAAACTATCCTAAAGTTTCCAAATATTCAACCCATTAAAAAATTAGGCCTTGAGAAAAGTCAAAATACCCTTATAAGGTCAAATCATAGGTTTTCAAGTGTCAAAATCCATACACATCATTTCACTACATGTTATTATTACATAATATTTCACACAATCATCTAGGTGGGATAACTACATTTGTTTTGATTTCACTCTTCATTATATTATATACACAATTATTACTTAGCCATTATGGGTCATTGAGGTTAGATCAATCCTTACCTTTCACACATTTTCTTTATTTTACATTGGTCCTTTAATGTACAACTATGGTTTGGATCAAGGAGAAATATAACATAATTATTCATGCTATATTTCATACATTTTCATACACATGAGATCTTAAACAATAGTAAAAATTGTCATATATTATTACATATATATATGATAGTTCTACACCCTATAAGATAGTGTCATACAACATAGATATATAAGTATCACACAATTTTATAGGCACTTGCAAACACTTTATTTCCATATATGAGCATTCACATGCCCATTATGGATTGTTATTAATGAACATACCCTATCACAAACCTACATAAATAACAAGTTAAGTACCCAATTCCTCTAAGTGTTTCTATAAATATTAAGTTACTATATTATTCTAGTGTAGACACCAAATTTTGGTAAAATCTCATATTTTATGTATTTATTGTATCTTTTAATGTATGTAATATTGAAAATTAATAAGTTATCTATTAGTGAATTTTACTTGTATATTCTCTATTCTTTTCCATGAATTCATCCATTTGATGGTCATCTTCTCATTTTATCATGGGGATCCCCAATCTTAGTCACTTATCCTTCTATAAAATTACACTATTAATGGACATGATCAATCATGTGGTGTTTTGTGTGAGGAGTAGACTTTTCCAAACTTAATTTACAAACCTTCTTTTGAGTCACATTTCATTTAATTTTTTATTTTTGTCCATTGGGTTTTACCTTAGGTCAGCCTTTGCATGCCAATAAGTCCCCAAATTTAAAATCAAAACCTCTATAAATAAAAGGATACTCTAAGGCATTAATGACATCTCTCCTCACTCTCAAAGGCTATTCAAATATTTTCATGTTCTATATATTGGATTTTAAAGATAGATTCAATGTTTTAAAATTTGAATTCACATTTACATGCTTTTGCAAAATCAAAACCTTTGTAAACAAAAGGATAATATAACAAATTAATGACATCTCTCCTCACTTTCAAAGGCTATTCAAATATTTTCATGTTCTATATATGGGATTTTTAAGCTAGACTCATTTTTTTCAAAGGTTGAATTCATATTTACAAGCTTATGCCAAGGGTAAAATGAGAAAAAGATAATATATATACTTTCATTCATAATTTCACACATACACATAATTAGGAGAACTACATTTGATTTTGATCCATATTAAAACATTATAAATATAATGAAGATTTTAGGAATTTATAATTTCATATAGAAATTTATTTATTAGTTTGAGAAATCATTGAAATATGAAATTTCTTCTTATTTGTTTGTAGTGTCACTTTATTTAATTATGTTGATAATAACAATACACTTGAAAAAAGGAGATCAGAAGATAACAGAGGAAAAGGAAATAAAGGAGGAAATGCTTTCATTTTTCTCCTCCCTGATGAAGGCTGATAGAAACATCAACTTGAAAAGTCAGGCTGATATCCTATGTGTGGTTCCTCCTTTGGTCTCGAAGGAGCAGAATAACATGTTATGTTCCATACCTAAGGAGGAGGAAATCTTCAAAGCAGTTAGATCTTTAGGAGGAGATAAAGCACCTGGACCAGATGGTTTTCCCATGTTCTTTTTTCAAAAGCTCTGGAAACTTATTGGCAAAGATGTCAGTAATGCGGTGAAGGAATTATTTGGATCCAAACAAATGCTGAAGGAAGTTAATGCCACTTTTCTGTGTCTGATTCCAAAAAAGGCTGGAGCTGACAGTCCTGATCAGTTTAGATCGATTAGCCTATGTAACTCCTTTTATAAGATAATATCCAAAGTTTTAACAACCAGATTAATTCAAGTGATCTCATTGATAATAGCTTATCAACAAAATGGATTCATCCCAGGCAGACAAATCCTCAATTTTGTAATAACGGTGCATGAGAATATTCACTCACTGTTCAGCTCAAACAATGAGGGGTTCATAATGAAAGTGGATATTGCTAAAGCATATGACAAGGTGGATTGGTTATTCCTTTCTAAAAGCCTTACTACCTTTGGCTTTGAACAAAGAGTGGTTGACATGATCAAGCAGTTGATATCTATTACTTCTATTGTTGTGTTGGTAAATGGGAGTTTGTCTCATTTTTTCAATCCGTCAAGGGGATTAAGATAGGGGGATCCTATTTCCCCTATTCTGTTTATAATTATGGATGATAGTATGGGGTGATATTTAGGGGACTTAGTTCGTAAAGGTTTATTTAAGGGCCTGAAACCCTCTTCGCATCCTTTAATATGTTCCCATGGTCAATTTGTTGACGACACTATCTTCATGGGGCAATCTGAAGTCACAGAAGCCAAAACTTTAAAGGAAGCTATAAATTTATATTCTTCTACCTCTGGACAACTGATAAACTAGAACAAAAGTGCAGTATTGTTTACTAATACCCCAAGTCACAGACAAAACAAAATAGAAAAAAACCTTGAATGTTCCATAGGATCTTTTCCTTCCTCTTACCTTGGTCTCCCTTTTGGGATGAAAGTTCCTGAAGCTTTCTGGGAAGGACTTATTAACAAATTTAGTAAGAAATTAGCGAGATGGAAAGGTAGTTTTCTGAGCCAAGCTGGTGTAGGCACCACAAATGTGTCTGCACCTTGGTTCTCCCCCCTTGTCCGCCTCAAACCCATATCCTAACCCTTGGCCTTAGTCCCCTCCACTCATTTGATTAAAATAACTTAAATATTTTAATTAAGTGGCCCCCTTTCCACCTCACCCTTGCTACCTTGGATCCTCCCTTGAATCCCTCCACCTTCCTCTTAGCCTTTATTATGCCAAATCTTCTCATTATCTTCCTCCTGTGCCCATTTAAGCATCCTCATGACCGTTCTTCCCATAATCCCTCACCCGACGGCGTGCAAGAATGCGCAGAGGCTATTTTTAGTCTCTGTCCCCATTCTGCCACTGCCGATGTCGGCGACCATTCGGCCAACGTCGGTGAAACTACCGGCATCGGTAGCCTTCAAGACTCCTTTCTGCATCCATTCCACCCCCCTGGACCCTTGAGCTCACAAACTGAATTCTCTTGGCATTTTGGCACTCGTCTCTTCTCCATCTGGACCTCGTGCAACAACAGCAACAGGTGCAAAGACTCTAGATCAGGGATTTCCTCTTGCAACAAGTCTTCTGTGGCTCCAACAATAGCTCCTCCGTTCTTCAGTCAGCAAGCCAAAAGGTAAGCAATTTCATTATTTTATTTCATTCTTTCATTTAGTCTCAGTCATCTATCCTATCTACTGTCTTCTACTTGCTATGTCCTTCCCCTGAGAGGCTGAAAAGCCTTCTCAAAACCTGTCCCCTGTCCATCTTCCTCTTTCCTGTCCCCCTTTTAATCTAGTCCCAGACAACTTCCTCGTCCCTCCTGCCAACAAAAGACCCTGCACAGGGCACCCAACCAGACCCAGACCATTCTCCAAACCATTCAAGCACGTCCATAAACTCTGTCTCAGACCTGTCCATGGACTAGACCCTGACCAGACCCGTCCATAGTCCAGAAACCAAACCAGACCCGACCACAGGCCACAACCCCGACCGACACCGGTCACTTCCCAAACTGACGTCGGCAGGATAACCGATGTCGATAGACCAGATAACTGACGCCGGCAACATTTCCGACCTCGGTGACTGTCATCAGCCCGACAGCCCCTTTCAGGTAATCATTTGTCTTTTCTTTCCTTTCTGATTTGTTTATCACTTCTGTATTCTGGCATTCTGTATTTCCTTGGTCTTTTATTTGTCTGTTATCAGTGGGTTGACCTCCCTTGAGGAAGTTTTCACACTTCCGGGAACAAGCTTTCGCTTGGCAACCCACTACCTATCCATCTAACATTTTCTTGTCCAAGTTTCTTTTCTTTGCAGGTGTCATTCCTCCACAGCCAAAGAGGGGTGCTCACAAGCGTCTGGATTACGGTGCGCAGTCTATATCTAGGTACTTCTAGCCTTGTCCATTTCTTTAGTTTCTTTATTCATCTTTTTAATGTAGAAAGTGAATTAGCGATAGAAACATTCTGGCACGCCCGGTGGGACCCTAGGTTCCTCCTGGGTTCCTTTTCTTCTTCATTCATTTAGGAGCATTAAGTTCTTACCTTTCCTCCTCCTTCTTTTCTTCTCAATGACACTATAAGCAGGAATTTAAAAGGAATCTTTCTTTTCTTTCTTGCACATTCTAGACTAGTCCAACATCATGCTCTCAACCCTTTTTCAAACTTGTCTTCATAACAAACATCACATTTCGACTTGGGCATTAAAACACTTTGCATTCATTTATGCTTGTGCTTGCATCTTCTTAGTCCACATCTAGTAACTTAAATTCATATTGAATAAATCGTAGACACTTGATGTTACACTACCAGACCACATGCACTAAAACAAACATAAAACTTACTTGAGACAAGGCCCGACTGGGATTTCATCCCCCAGCGGATACCTTACCCGTCCCGGTGACCCTTAAGCGCACTCCGTTCTCTGGCGGAGGATAAACTCTAGGCGAGGTATATCTTGGCTAAGCGAGACCAGCTAACCACTGGAATCGTGAAGTGAGGGGAGCTTTCTCCTTAGCACCAGGCCACATACCAGACCTAACACAGATTTCTGAGTGCCTAAAACAAGACCCGAAACCAGCTCTAGACTGCCTCTTCTAGGACCTTTCTTACAGCCAATCTCCCTAAACATTCATCTAAGGCATAAGCCACAAGATTCTAAGGTTAATTTCTAGGATTTATCGCTTAGGCTTGTCTGTCTCTCTCTATTTTCCTCTTCTCATCTATTTGTTTGAGTGAGTGAGGACGCTTTCTTCATTGTTTTTCCAAAGAATCTTAAAATCTTTTGGTTCTCTGGAAAACACAGTCATCGGCATCGGTTCTGCCACCGATGTCAGCTTTCCCTTGTTACCGGCATCGGTTCTGTCACCGACGTCAACTTTCTCCTATTACCGGCATCGATTATCTGACCGACATCGGCCATATTTCTTATTGACATCGGTTTTTCAACCGACGTCGGTCTCTGTCACTGTCCTTTTTTTCAAAACCAGCAGCCTAAAACCTGCCCCTTTTTTGTCAAAGACTCCATCTTGGTTTTCTGAAACTGAACAACACAGTTCCTAAAACCTGAACCTTCTTTGCCTTACATGGTTTTGACTTGTAGCCAAGCCAAGGCTCTTGTCAACCACGCCAGCCGTCAACCACTTCCATCCACCCCGTCCCTGACCAGGCCTACAATGGAGTTTAACTCAGAGACCGAAAGAACTACTCGTCCAACCCCGCCGTAGACTCCTATTGTCCAAGAAGGGGACCAATATTTTGAATGATTCTTGGACCTCAACGTCAAGGCCTTGCAACACTATCTCGCGCATATCCGAATGCGAGACTCCTTGGGCAATCCAATCTACAGAATGCCAACTTCTCTTGCCACGACTACAGCTGTATCAACGGCATCCGTAGTTCAACCCTTGGACACTCAAGCCATCGCTTCGACCACCGACCAGACTTTGACAAATCCTCTAGGTGTGGCCTCTCCCTCTATCTTTGGGCCCGCTTCCACCGGGGTTTTGGCCCCTATCAACCTCAACCCGCTCAACCGCTATCCACTCCTTTTCAAAACCTTGTCATCTCTATTCTGCCAACCCTGGCCCCTATCAACACCAGGGTGGCTTCTTATCCCTTGGCCCCCGTCACCATAGTCCAGCCTCTCGTGGTGACATCGGGCCTAGCTATGCCTTCTACCCAACCACCTTTAGCCTCTTCATCCATCCCTATGACTAGTTACCCCTACGTTGCGCCTTTACAGGGGCAACCGACTACGTCGTATGCCTCCCCTAGCCTCTTCCAAGTGCCCTACAACTTAGGGGGCGCGCCACCCATCAATCCGTCGGCAGACATCATCAAAATGCTGATGGACAAGATGACCAGTCTAGAGACCTCTGTTTCTGACTCACACAATGCTCTCTCATATGAGCAGATCTGCAACGAGCCCATTCATCCTTCTATCCCAATCAGACCATATCCTAGCCAGTGGGAGCTTCCGAAGTTTTCTCACTTTCAAAGCAAGGAAGACCCACAGCAACACTTGCGGGCATTCAGACATGCCTGTTACCTCATTTCCCATGACGATGCGTTGCTCTTACGCACGTTTCCTATGTCTCTCTCGGGTGCTACGCTCGACTGGTACAGCTCCCTTCCCAGCCATTCTCTCTTCTCATTCACACAATTGGCCCAGCTCTTCCTCGATCACTTTTCCATCAACATAACCAAGAAGGTCTCGATCATGGACCTCTATTCTATCTGTCAATTCGAGGATGAGTCCATAGCCGACTTCGTTGCTCGATGGAGAGGCCTCATCAATCAACTCTCCTTTTCCTTACCCCAGGCCGAGCTTATTGAACTCTTCTCCCAAGCCTGTGCCAGACATATCTCTTCCACCCTGAGGGTTAAAACCTTCCGCACCTTCGATGAAGCCTTCATGATGGCTCACAAACTTGAGTTGCGTGCCATCGAGGAGAATAAAGTCAAGTTGCAGAGCAAGAATCCTAGCTCTAAGACCAATGACTCTTCTTCTGCTAAGCCATCATCATCCAATTCTAAATCCAAGGCTTCAGCCAATGCCGTGGTTGTTAGACCTTCATCTTCTTCGACTACTCAGCCTGAGCCATCCATGTCTCAAAGCGCCACTCACCAATTCCAGCAAAGATATGTACAACGACGGTATACTCCTCTCAGAGAATCATACGCGTCTATGCTGGAAAAGCTTGTCAAGCAGGGGGTCCTTAATCTCCCTCAAGCCTGACCTCCTCCACAATTTGATCCCTCACACGCCATCCCTGCGTGGTATAGGGAACAAGACTTCTGCAGCTTCCACCATGTTAAGGGACATGACATGGAAAATTGCAAAACTTTTAAGAACATAATGCAAGATATGCTTGAAAAGGGGGATCTTGTCTTAGACAACCCAAATGCACCTCCTAATCAGGCCATTGACATCTTCAAACAGCCATTCCCTAATCATCCACCAACTCAGAACAATGTCCAGACCTTAATTGATGACAATCATGAGCACAATATTCGAACAGTCAATACGGTCTCGCCTTTCGTCCCCAATCAACCTCAAGGGGTTAGGCCATCAATCAGTCCATCACATGTGGACGAACCTCTTTCCCCAGCTAGTTCTCCATCGACCTCTCTCATCTTGGAGGATGCCTCGGCTTTACCAGCACCACCAGCCTCGCCATCCTCCTTTTTACTGCCTATGGAGGACCCGACCCTTCCTACTCCTTAGCCGCAAGTGGAGGGCACCATCATCCCTACCCTTTACCTGCTGGAGGAGCCTCGCTCCCTGGTTTCTTCTCTACCTGGGGAAGAACCTGTCTCCCCTTCGTCTTCATCTAAATCTATCTTGTCTTCACCATACCATGCGTCTAAGACCACTACACCCATCTCGTCTTTAACCTCGCAACCATCAACATCTTCTTCTCAGCCATTTTCCCAGTTAGTGGAGAAAATTGAACTTCTCCCTCCGAGGAAAGTGACGCCTCAGGTGTTGTGGGAGCGTCTTAAAGCCCTTCAACATACCCGTGCCCTCTCATCACATGCTGCTAATCCTCCCAAGGCAGAATCTCGTCAGACTCTTGACAAAGACCTGACTCTCAAACCTCAACCAAACCCGTCAAAACCAAAACCTGCATCTATCTCGTCTAAGCCCATCAAATCACTTGGCATTCATCTTGTCTCCACCCTCACTCACCTGCAAGTGAAGGTGGACCTAGACCAAACCTCGACCAATAGTAGTCTTCCAACCAAGTCAAAGAAGACTGCCAGACCATAGAAGCGAATGCCTCCTTCCCCATCACCATTGCCATCCATTTTGGGCCCCCATCCTTCGACCTTGGCTAGCATCCTTCCCACTCCAGCCTCCAACCAAAACTCGTTGCCTCATTTGCTTCCTCTGCCTACCTCCAGCCGTCCCTCTCCCAAAAAGGTGGTACCAATCACCAAGAAAGAGCCGTCTCTGTCTGTCACCGCACCATCAACCCATAAGGTGGTACGGAAACCTCTTCCAACCTCGCCAAAGCAAAATTCACCAACCTCGCGCGTATCAACTAGCGCAGACCCTTTAGTGGGCTCATACTCGTTGATATTGCACTGACTTCTGCAGACTTCCGACATAACCCTTCCACCCATCAACCCTTTCCAACCTCTCAGGTCCAAGCCCTCCTGGTTCGACGACACAAAAATTTGCTTATATCATCGTACACCAGGACATGATACCGAGACTTGTTGTGCCCTCAAAGCCATCATCCGCCACTACATGGAGAAGGACACTCTTCTCCTTGAGGACACTCTTGACCAGACCCCGACTCCTTCCCATCCAACCTCTTCAAACACGTCAACATCTCACCAGCAAGACATGACCCCTTCTTCACCTCCTATTTTAGAAATCAATGCTATCCATATAACCACTAGGTCACAAAAGGACAAGGTGAAAGAAAAAGCTGCCATTCCTTGGACCTATCCCTTCCTCAAACCACCTCTTGCGCCCAAGCCTAAAATTTCTATCCTTGGCGCGTCCCAGCCTTCTTCATCTTCTTCTTCTGGGCCAATTCACGACTCCATGCTGAAGCAACTTCACCAGACACCTATAAAGATGTCCCTTTATGACGTTATCCAAACCTCGCCTCAGCACCGTCAAGCCCTCATCCAAGCCTTACAGGCAGTGGAGGTCTAACCCGAGGACCCCCAACCACTCGCTGCCCTCGTCCATTCTTTATCTCCTGTCGCCTCCATCACATTTAGGGATTCTGAGATTCCCACATCTAACACGAAAGATCAGGACGCCACCCTCTTCATCACTACCTATGTTGATCGGACACGCATTAAACACGTTATGATCGATGGTGGCGCTAGCATCAACATAATCTCTACCCATGCCTTTGACCAGTTGGCTCTTCCCAAGAATTGTGTCTCCAAAACTGACGCAACCTTACGCTCTTTCAATGACACCACCGCCATGACCATTGGCACAGTCATCCTTCACATTCGCGTTGGTCCACGCACAGTCCCGGAGCTCTTCTATATCATCAAAGGAGAGTTTCAATACAACCTTCTACTAGGCCGACCTTGGATCCGTGCCATGGCCTGTATACCCTCCACCCTGCACCGTTGTGTGAAGTTTGAGCATGACGGGCAAGTCCACACCATCCCCACTGACCCTTCACCCTTTAAGACTTGCAACACCACCTACCGTCCCAATGATGTTCTCATTCCCATCAAGCCATCAACTCCGGCACTGCCTCCATCTGCGAAAGCTTCGACCAGTTCGCAATCGGCGGTCGCCCTCAACCCTCCTCTTCAAGTGCTGACCAAAGACCCCATGGAAGACATCTTCCAACGACTATCACTTGGGGAATATCACTTGTTGACCCTAGACATGTTCCAAACTCTGCAAGAGTATGGACGCCTTCACCTCAGTCCCAATTACGACCATCGGATTGGGATGGTCGTGCCTTATGGTCCTCCTCACTTCCGAACCAACTTTGTCTATGGGGGGCTCAATCAAGCTCCTACCAATGGCAATTCCCTCTCTTCGCCCCAACCTTTCACATCTGATTTCTCATTTCTTGGCAACCCCGTCTTTGTACACACTTACCTTCACAGGTGTGCATGGAAGGGTTTCGGTTTTGGACATTATGAGCAGGGCTCCCATCAGCCCATCGAGCCACTCAATGATCACGATGCCAAGAAACGGTATGGCCTGGGATATCATGACCCCACTCAGACTCCTTCCGACCTTTGTCCCGAGCCAACCATTGACCAATCTCCTCCAAACTCACCCATCTCTCCTTCGTCACCTACGGAGTCAGTGGTTTCCATCCCTCCTAGTTTTTTTTTCCATAAACACCATCCGCCTAGAACCCCTGACCTATCAGCTCAATGGGGTGTCCAGGTCTCTCCCTCTCATTTTTCCTAGCATGATAGAGGATGAGTCGGCAACCATTCACACTGTCCACTGCGTTGACGATGACGCCATCCTTTCCTACATGGGTGCCGATGACTCTTTCATCCAGCGTTTCCTCCCTTTCGAGACCTAGGTTATGTTAAATGAATCCACCATTGACATCAACCTCCCTTCTTCTTCTGATGTTCCTCACATCTTAAAGATTGGCCAATCTTTAGACACTTAGGAGTAGCTTGACTATACCCAGTTCCTTTCTGACCATAGCAAGGCCTTTGCCTGGACTTACAGCGACATGCCTGGCATTGACCCCACCATTGCTACCCATAACATTGTCACCAAACTAGAGGCTAAGCCTGTTAGGCAAAAGCTTCGAAATATGCATCCTTGCATTGTGTTCCTTGTCAAAGAGGAGCTTCAGTGCCTTCTTTCTATCTCCTTCATCCAACCCATCGATTATCCGTAGTGGGTCTCTAACATCGTCCCAGTTACTAAAACAACTGGGGGGATTCGGATTTGCACGGACTATCGCGACCTTAACCTAGCCTGTCCTAAAGATGACTTCCCTCTTCCTAACATTGACCAGCTTGTTGATCTCACAGCTGGCCATGAGATGCTATCTCTCATGGACAGGTTTTTAGGATACAATCAAATCCTAATCGCACCGAAAGATCAACACAAGACTACCTTTATCACCCCATGGGGGACTTTCTGCTATCGAGTCATGCCTTTCGGCTTGAAAAATGCTGGTGCCACATATCAGCGCGCCATGACCTACATTTTCCATGATCTCCTCCACAAAATCATGGAGGACTATGTGGATGACCTTCTCGGCAAGTCCAAACTTCGCCGCGACCACTTGGCCATTCTCACAATCATCTTCTCTCACCTTCTGCAATACAATGTCTGCCTTAACCCCAAGAAGTGTGTCTTTGGCGTCCTCTCAGGCAAGCTTCTTAGCTTCATCATTTCCTTCCGTGGTATCGAGATAGATCCCGCCAAGATCCGCGCTATCCTCGAAATGCCACCCCTGACCAATCTCAAGCAGCTTCGCAGTCTACAGGGGAAGCTCCAGTCCATTCACCGTTTCATCTCGCAACTTTCAGACCGCTGCCAACCTTTTCATCATCTCCTTAAGAAGGACGTCTCCTTTAAATGGGATGAGGACTGTCAAGAGGCTTTTGAAGCCCTTAAAAGCTATCTGGTCTCTCCACCAGTCCTCATTCCACCTAAAGACGACCGACCCTTCTACCTTTATATCTCTGCCACCGACCATTCGTTAGGTGCCATAATCACGCACCGAGACGAGCATCATCGTGAGCAAGTGGTTTACTACATCAGCCGAACACTGGTCGACTATGAAACTTGGTATACTCATACTGAGAAACTCTGTTTGGCATTAGTCTTTTCCGCCACCAAGCTCTGCCACTATCTTCTCAACCACAAAACCTTTGTCATCACTCACACCGACCCTCTCAAGTACATGCACTCTAAGCCATATCAGAATCAACGTATGGCTCGGTGGCTCATGCTGCTTGCTGAGTTTGACCTCGAATTCATCCAGTAGAAATCTATCAAGGGGCAAACCATCGCTGACCAACTGGCAGATGCCCCTCTTCCCAACAACCAACCTTCACACTGTGAGTTCCCTGACGAGTCTATCGCCACACTTTCCACTGATGACACCGTCTACCAAATGACCATGTTCTTTGACGGCTCCAAATGTCAACTCGATGGGGGTGCGGGGGTCATCCTCATCCCACTCGAAGGGGAGCCCATGCCTCTATCTTTCAAGCTTGACTTTGATTGTACCAATAATATGGCCGAATACGAGGCCTTAATTTTGGGACTTCAGACTGCCCTTTCCCTCCACATCAAGTCTATCAACATCTTCAGCGACTCGTAGCTCGTCATTAATCAAGTTAACGGTTCATATCTCTATAAAAACAAAGTTTTGCAGAGGTATAAAAATCGTGCTGACCTTCTTTTGGCATCTTTTGACCATTACCTCTTGCAGACTGTTCCACGCTCTACGAACAAGTTTTTCGACACCATGGCTTCTCTTGCTTCACATATCCCATCTTCATCATCATCATCTCACCTTTTTGTCATAGTGCATCGCGTACCTTTGCCTTCATACATCTCTCCTCACATCGACCATATCAACACTATCAATCCTAGCCCACGAGGTGACTGGTATAAGCAACTTGTGGACTACTTGTCTCTTTCTGTCACTCCTCCCAACCTCTCTAGCAATGCGTGGCGAGCTTTCATCAAGCGCACAGCTCGCTATACCATGCTAGGAGGTCTTCTCTATAAGCGAGGCTTCGACGGCCTCCTCCTTCACTGTCTAACCTCCACTGAAGCTCCTCAAGCCATAAAACAAGTCCACGACGGGATTTGCGGTGGAAATTCAGTTGCCAAGCGCATCCTTCGCCTGGGTTATTATTGGCCCACCCTTCATCAGGACTGTAGCGACTATGTTCAGCGTTGCATCAAGTGTCAGCAGCACTCTAACCTGCTTCATCTCCCCAGCCACGCCTTACAATTCGCTCAAGATTTATGGCCTTTCTCTCAGTGGGGCTTAGATCTCATCGGTGAGATTAACCCTCACTCGTCTCTTCGTCATTAGTCCATCATCACTGCCACTGAGTATTTCACCAAGTGGGTGGAAGCCATTCCTCTTGTCTCCATGAAAGCTGACAAAATTGTCGACTTCATCAGCAGCCACATCATCTGTCATTTCGGTGTCCCTCACAAAATCATCACCGACAATGACAAATCCTTCAAAAATAAGACTGTCCAAAAACTATGCGACTCATTTGGCATCAAACTCAGCTTTTCTTCGTCTTACTACCCACAAGCAAATGGGCAGGCTGAGGCTTCCAATAAAATTTTGACTAAAATTCTCATGAAGGTGGTCAACGACACCGAAAGGGGTTGGCACATTCATATTCCCTTCGCTTTGTGGGCCTACTGCGCTAGCATCCGAACCTCTACGGGTGCTACTCCTTTCTCCCTCGTGTACGGAATAGAGGCTGTCTTACCTCTCGAAGTACAGATCCCGTCTCTCTACATCTCCCTACATGACATTCTCTCCAACGATGACTTTCGTCAAGATCGCTTAGCTCAACTTGAGTTACTCGACGAGCGCCATCTTGCTGCCCTCAATCATCTCCATGTCTACCAAAGTCACATAAAGCGGGCCTACGACAAAAATCTGCGAGAATGAGATTTCAACATCGGAGACCTCATCCTCAAAGAGAATCAGCACGTGACCAATATGGAGCGAAGTAAACGAGGCAAATTCACCCCCAATTGGCTTGGACCTTTTATCATCATGCACAAGTATGGGTCAGGGACTTATCATCTGTCCTCCCTCGACGGACGGCCAGAACCTAAGCCTCTTAATGCGTTGCATCTTTGACCATTCTTCTGTTAGTCGAGTACTCACCTACTTGACACGTAACTTGAGCTCATCCCTTGAGCAATCCTCATCCTCTTAATCCTCATTCCTTTCAACCCTATTTCCCTTTAATAAGTCCTCTACAACCCTTTTATGATGCATGGATGCTTTGTCCTAATAAAAGGGAGTCCTTGAACTTCTACAGTCTTGTCCGTGACTCAAAATCAAAAAAAAATCAAAAAATCAAGATGTCAAAACATAATCCAAGGTCACAAAATCAAATCAAAAAGACAGACTGCTCCCTCGAAGGATAGCTGTACTATCATTACTGTAGCTAATAGACTGATCCCTCGAGGATAGCTATTCAAACATTATAAAGCAAAAATATAGACCACTCCCTCGAAGGATGGCTATGACTAAATCTTGCTACAAACAGCAACCTTTCTTAGAAGCTTCCCGCATTGATCAGCTTCGCAACATGACCATACATTAAAAGACATCTCTATGTAGGCTTCCCGCATCGATCAGCCTGCACCAAAAAAAAAAAAAAAAAAAAAAAAAAAAAACGGGTCATGGACTTGGCTTGTAGTTGTCTCAGGGTCTCCTATAAAAAGGGGCAAGGTTATTCCTGCTATTAAACTGGGTTACCCTATCCTCCTCCTATTACCTGCTCAAGGGACTTCGAGCTCACTTTAATATCAAAGTGATTCGATTACCGCTCTAACACAACACTGGTCAACGACGTAATGCATGAACGGGGATTTTGTTCTAATAACCCCTATCTATGCTCCCTTTCTGGTCCTTGTCAATGAAAGAGCGATTCGCCTTTCACTTCTTCTCTACACTTTGGTCACATTTAACCACATCAATTGTTGACTCAAACCAAGCTACTTTTCATCCTATCAGACATCATCCTCATCCATTTCACATAGTTTCTATAGACACCAATACACATGGAAACTATCAACCAGACCCAATTTATGTTAAGCATAAACCAATACTTGCTGAAGCATAAATAGACCTCCATTCATTTGTATCATACATCCATCACGACTATGGAAACTTGCTAGGAATGAAAGACTCTCGACCAATTCTACATAATACACCATCTGTAGCATCATTTTATCCTCATCTTACCCTCATCATTTCGACACTTGACCACATCCAATCATCGACCAATCTTCTCAATTCATCCGAACTACATTGGCCTGAGGCCCTATGACTAGGGCTATGTAGGCAGCACTCAGATAACACATCCTCTGAGGTTAGCTCAACCACCCCCGTTTGTTCGTCTCTTTGATGGACAAACCTTTTCTTCTGACTTTGATCACGCTCAACTCCACCAACTTAGACCAATCATTGTCTTTGACCATTCCTCCCTTTTAGGGAGAACTACATTGGCCTGAGGCCCTTCACACAAGGGCTATGTAGGCAGCACTCAGATCAGATGACATTTTTTGAGGTTAGCTCAGCCACATCCTTTTGTCCATCCATCCGCTTGACCAATGACCATTGGAGATCATGCGTATCTCCTTTGACCTTCGACTACTTCCAAGCCAATGTTGCCTTGGTTGTTTTTGCATGTCTGCTACCTCACGGTTGGTTAGCAGAATTGTCTGCAAACTATTTTTGACCCTTCGCAAGTATAGGATTGCAAGCCAGTTGATCCCTACTACTTGTGGCTTTTTCATATTTTTTGGAGCACTTCCTGAGCCTGGGATACCTGGAACACGATGACCATTTGGAGCTTCAGCTTAGATTGAGTAACCTGATCAGTAGACGACTAAATGCTGGGGCCTGGTTACTTCAATTTTGGCACTCCCTGACCCTCGACATGCGACAATTTGACCCAATCATCCCATGAAGTGGCATACGTGCAATCACAACTATTGCAGCATTTTCACTCACACTCTTCTATCCATCTCTCTGTCAAATCGACACTCGATCTCCAGTTCCCTTCTCTCGACTATCGCTTTGAGGGGGGAACACCTTATCCTTTTCCTGGGGCAACCAACTCCTGTTTTTGTCTTGCAGTTCGTCAAGAACAACCAACAAGACAAAAAGGGGCAAATGTAGACACCAAAAATGTGTCTGCACCTTGGTTCTCCCCCCTTGTCCGCCTCAAACCTATATCCTAACCCTTGGCCTTAGTCCCCTCCACTCATTTGATTAAAATAACTTAAATATTTTAATTAAGTGGCCCCCTTTCCACCTCACCCTTGCTACCTTGGATCCTCCCTTGAATCCCTCCACCTTTCTCTTAGCCTTTATTATGCCAAATCTTCTCATTATCTTCCTCCCGCACCCATTTAAGCATCCTCATGACCGTTCTTCCCATAATCCCTCACCCGGCGGCGTGCAAGAATGCGCAGAGGCTATTTTTAGTCTCTGTCCCCATTCTGCCACTACCGACGTCGGTGACCATTCGGCCGATGTCAGCGAAACTACCGGCATCGGTAGCCTTCAAGACTCCTTTCTGCATCCATTCCACCCCCCTGGACCCTTGAGCTCACAAACTGAATTCTCTTGGCATTTTGGCACTCGTCTCTTCTCCATCTGGACCTCGTGCAACAGCAGCAACAAGTGCAAAGACTCTAGATCAGGGATTTCCTCTTGCAACAAGTCTTCTATGGCTCCAACAATAGCTCCTCCGTTCTTCAGTCAGCAAGCCAAAAGGTAAGCAATTTCATTGTTTTATTTCATTCTTTCATTTAGTCTCAGTCATCTATCCTATCTACTGTCTTCTACTTGATGTGTCCTTCCCCTGAGAGGCTGAAAAGCCTTCTCAGAACCTGTCCCCTGTCCATCTTCCTCTTTCCTATCCCCCTTTTAATCTAGTCGCAGACAACTTCCTCGTCCCTCCTGCCAACAAAAGACCCTGCACAGGGCACCCAACCAGACCCAGACCATTCTCCAAACCATTCAAGCACGTCCATAAACTCTGTCTCAGACCCGTCCACGGACCAGACCCTGACCAGACCCGTCCACAGTCCAGAAACCAAACCAGACCCGACCACAGGCCACAACCCCGACCGACACTGGTCACTTCCCCAACCGACGTCGGCAAGATAACTGACGTCGAGAGACCAGATAACCGACGCCGGCAACATTTCTGACCTCAGCGACTGTCATCAGCCCGATAGCCCCTTTCAGGTAATCATTTGTCTTTTCTTTTCTTTCTAATTTGTTTATCACTTCTGTATTCTGGCATTTTATATTTCCTTGGTCTTTTATTTGTCTATTATCAGTGGGTTGACCTCCCTTGAGGAAGTTTTCACACTTCCGGGAACAAGCTTTCGCTTGGCAACCCACTGCCTATCCATCTAACATTTTCTTGTCCAAGTTTCTTTTCTTTGCAGGTGTCATTCCTCCACAGCCAAAGAGGGGTGCTCATAAGCGTCTGGATTACAGTGCGCAGTCTATATCCAGGTACTTCTAGCCTTGTCCATTTCTTTATTTTCTTTATTCATCTTTTGAATGTAGAAAGCGAATTAGCGATAGAAACAGCTGGAAAGCTCACCCTCCTCAAAGCAAGTCTTCAAAGCATACCCACGTACACTTTGAGTCTTTTCAAAATCCCCACTAAATTTGCTGAAGCTATTAAAAAAATTTAGAGAAACTTTCTTTGGTCAGGTACTGAGGAGAAAAGAAGAATGCCTTTAATAGCATGGGATAACATCTATAAACCTGTCAGGGAAGGTGGACTAGGAATAAGGAAAATTAGAAGTATGAACACAGCTCTCTTAGCTAAGCAGGGTTGGAGGGTTTATTAGGAAAATAAAGAATGGAGCAAAATATGGAAGCACAAATACTTATTTAAGGCAAAGTCACTCCCTGAATTCTTTTCTAATCTGGACATTTCCCATCCTTCTGCCATATGGGGGGCAGTCCAGGGGACTAAACATGTTTTAGAAGAAGGAAGTTCCTGGAAAGTTGGCAATGGCAAAAAGGTGAAATTTTGGGAAGATATTTGGTTAAAAGGAAAACCTTTGCAAGATGAAATCCAAGATAAAGATTTTATAGACCGTTGCAAGCAAAGAGTGGGAATAATGGTTAACCAATACTGGCAGAACAACTCCTGGGTGAACCTCATTGACTATGATCAAGAATTCAAGGATATTCAACTATCCCTAAATGCTATATCTCTATACCCTAATCTTGAAGATAAGATTGTTTGGCACAATGAGCCAGGCAGACAGTTTAAATTTTCTTCCATTTTCACTTCAAAGGGAAATGGCAACAAACTGCTGTGGACGAAGGCCTGGATCAAGGGGCTCATCCCTAAAATCAAAATCTTTTTCTGGACACTCCTCCAAAACAAAATCTTAACTTTGGACAATTTATAGAAAAGAGGAATATATATTGTGAACAGGTGTATTCTTTGTAAGAAGGGCCTTGAAGATAGAGATCATTTGTTCATAAACTATTCTTTTACACAGTTTGTCTGGAAAGAGATCCTCAATCAATGGGGCATCGCATGGATCCATCATAAAAACATGGAATTATCTCTTAAAAGCTGGTACTGCCCCTCCAAGAATTTTGAAGTAATTTTTTTATGGAAACTTACTCTTCTCCATATTTGGTGGGGAATATGGAAGGAAAGAAATAACTAAATTTTTAGAAATAAAGAACTCCCTGGATGGGTGGTAGGACAGAACATCATTAGAGCTATTAAGGAGAATTTTTTATCACAAAAGAATCCAAGCTCAACTCTCCAAGTGGATAATCCCTTAAGTACAGAAAATTCTAAAGGTAAACCTAATAATCCCAGATTAGGAGTCACATGGAATGCTCCCCCTTAAGGGTGGATTAAAGGAAACTTTGATGGAGCTGCTAAAGGGAATCCAAGGAAAGCAGGTTGTGGTGGAGTCTTGAGAAACCATATGGGAAATGTTATTGATGCTATTGCAATCCCCATCGGTAAATTGAATTGTCACATTGCCGAAGCTACTGCTGCCCTTCAGACCATCAAAATAGCTGTGGATTCGAGATATCCCAAATTATGGATAGAAGGAGACTCATTGAACATCATAAATATTCTTAACAATAAAAATACTGTGTCTTGAACCATAGAGGCTATGGTAATGGAGATGAAAACCTTAATAAAAAAATTTGATAAAGTGACTATAACCCACACCTATCGTGAAGCCAATGGAGTTACAGATTGGTTAGCAAACTGTGCAGTCCGGATAGGACAAAAAGTGAGGTGGCAGGAAACATTAGAAAAGAATGTGGAACTGAGGGCGCTCATTCCTCATGATGCAACTCATGCAAAGGAGGGAAATATTAGATTGTAATAGAAATATAATGAGTAGGAGGAGTGGCTTTGTGGGGAAAGGTCTACAATCATTAAAGAGGAAGGCTCTTGAGAGTGAGAAGCGGATCCTGAATGTGCCCAAACAAAGCCGACTTTCAAATCAAATTGGCAGCAGGTGGGATCATTGTAAAGTTCATAGTGACTGGGTTTCAAAGGAGATGAGTATGGCTCATGAAAGGAAGGGAAAACCAAGGAAGCAGGAACCCAAAAACTGTGATGAATGGAGAGAGAAACAAGATGTCTAGAGAATTCTACAGAAAGGAAAAGTCATGAACTATATGGAAAGGCTACATGGGTCAAAATCGCATATCACTACGGATTTTTTCAAAAATTGGATTGATGAAAGGGTCACTTTGCATGGTATCACGGTGAACCTAACTGAGGATTTTATAGCAGAGGTTATAGGGCTGCCTACAGATGGACTTAAATTCTCCAAGAAGACAAGCATTTCAAACGAGGCCTTTTGTAAGTTCCCCAAGATGGATGTGGAAGAGCAGAAGCTGGTCAAGAATGGGGATTTCTATGAATTGGAACAAATTAAGGGGATATGGAGGGATGTCTTATGTTGTATAAGGGAGTATTTCATCCTAGACGGAAGAAGCAAGAGAGTGCATAAATTCCACTTTGTTTTCCTTAATCATTTCAGACATAAGGTAATATTGTCTTTTCCCTTTTACCTGTGCTTCTCTTTGGTCCAAAGTTTATTTGCTCATAGGAAGAAGGAAATGTGTCCTATCCTGCATGAAGGCCTAATTCTGTTAATCGAAGGCTACTGCAAGAATAAATCTATGGTTAAGAACCCTAACCAGGGGAAAAATAAGGAGTCAGGGAGTAGAAAGAGTGAAATTGTAAAAGGGAAAGACAAAATCAAGTTCCCCAGTGCCAAAAATCAGAATGTAGAAGAAGATACAGAGCGGGAGAGAATTGATAAACCTAGGGAGGAAAATCTAGAGGAAGAAGAAGGTACTGAAATCTGGAATACAAATTTAAAAGAGGATGAAGAATGTCAAGAGAAGAATGAGAAAGAAGGAGTCAGCAAAGAGGAGGAATCTGAAAATAGTAAAGAAGAAACTGAGGAAAATCAGAAAGTGTCAGAGGAAGATATTGTCCAGGATGGCCCTGTTGAGGACCCTGTTTCAAGAAACGAAAGGGAAAATACAGTTCAGGATGACAATCAAGAAATGGACATGGAAATTCAAACTGGAACAAAAGAACAGTATCAAAGGGGCTGAGAGGATCACTTTGAAGAAGATAGAAATAGTCCCAATAAGAATTCTAAGGAATGGAGAGAGAAAAGGCAGAACGATGGAAAGTACACACCTATGAGTTGGGTTAATTGCAAAGCAGAGGCTTCTCTCCAACTTGATTATTGGATGTGTAAGGAGATTAAGGATCTCAAAAGGAAAGTGGAAATTATGGAAGATAACCAGAAAGCTGCATGGAACAAAATTAACAACATGGAAAAATAGATAAGAGATATCCCAGTCAAGCTCAAAGATTACAAGAATAACCTTCGAGAACTCATTAGGGAGAACAGAATGAAAATGGAGGAAGTAACGTCCAACATTTGTGCTGCAGCTGCCAATATTGGAAAAAGAGCTAGTGAGGAGACCAAATCTTTGGAGGGGCCTAGCAAAAGGACAAGACAAAGCTCAAGAAAGAAGGCTACATAAGAGGGAGCCAAGTTGGCGACAACTACCACTCAGGATACTGTTGTGAAAGGTATAGAAAATGTGAAAATGATTTTGGAACTGGAAGAATAGTCTGGTTCTTCTTGCTGGTTATGTTTTCTAGTCCTATTCTCTGGTTTCCTTTTGTAATCTTCTATCTATGGTGTAGCCAGATCTATGCTAAATTTGGGTTTTGACCAGTGGTCTCTCTGGTGGTTTTAGGTCCATTTAAAACCTATTTTTGCTACTTCTCTGTAGTAGTTTTTAGGTTCTGCCTGTGGGAGTTGAAGCTTTATCTTTCTTTTCTTGTACTTGGGTTTTGGGATCCCATCAAAACCTGTTTTTACCTTTATCTAAAACAATACACTTTGGTATAATTAGTCTTTCAATCATGTGCATTGTGAAGTCATAGAATCAAAGACTTATATTCTATTATTTTATTAGCACATGAAAAAAATCAATCAATAGCTAATGACATACTTTTTCCCTAAGGAATTACTAATATAATGTAATCCCACACCTAAATCACATTCTTTCCCATAAAAACACATGGTCCAATATTTATCTATAGTAGTACAAATTAAAATACACACCCTAAAAATTGTTCTCTCTAGGATTATGGTCTATTAAGGGAGCCTCAATTAATTGGTCAATGATGACCTACCATTTTAATATTTTTTGTGATATAAATTTCAAATAAAATTCCATGAATATAATAACCCATTTAACTATTCATCAAAATAGATAAGGTACAAACATCATATATTTTGAGGGATTAATTTTATCAATGGCCTAAGTCTTAGTATTAATCATGTAGTGTCTAAGCTTATATTTGGTGAACACAATAACTAAGTAGCAAATTTTCATTAATTTTTAATTATTTTCATTATCAACCAATCTCTGCATGATATAATAAATAGTGTATTCTTTGTTCTCATCATCATATTATGTAAGTAGGTTTCCTAAGGCATTATCCTTTGTAGATATGTATAGTAATAAATGTTGATCAGGAATATGTGGCATCATAAATGGGGGATAAGATATTTTTTTATCTTCCTAAAAATCCTTTTCAAAAACTCCATCCCATTCAAACTTAATTAATTTACTTAATGTTGATGCCTAAATGTGTGCCATAGGTTCCTATATTGTTTAAGAAACACTTATCATTTTATAATTAAAATAATTTAGTGCATGAGCTATGAGTTGTGATAATCCTATTATCTATTCATGGGATAGAGGTAGAATAAGTGACTATTTCACAATATTTATAATATTTGGTGGTTGGGAACCACCATGGCAAAATAGTAGATCTATGTAAAATATGTAATATAATATGATAAGGATGATCAATTATGATCAAGAACTAATATAATATAAATATTTACAATAATAATTAAACTAGAGTGATCCAGTTAAAAAAAATCAAAAGGAAGGGTAGGGCAAAAAGAGTTGTTGATTTTCATTCCAAACATCATGACAAAGTTCAAATATCATCCAAGCATGTATTTTTATAATGTATAACATGAAGTATAATAATATAAAATCTTATTAAACATCATTAAATCTTATAAATAAGGTATAAATAATGCAAATAATAACCTATCTCACTTTAAAGGTTTACCCCTGCAAGCAAACAACATTAGCCCAAATGCAAGGAGAGTAAAGGAAATGAAATGAACCTAAGAACTTTTAGTCAACCTAGAATTAGCACAAGTTAAAAAGTATTAAATAAAATTTACACAATAATAATTCATGAGAATCATTCAAATTTGGAAGTAATAACAAATAAATGAGAGAGAAGCCATGATAACAAACACATAGACAAATACTAGACAATCTTTGAAAAATTCCTTGCTTGTATTGTTTGCTCTAAGTTTACAAAATAATTTTGACTATAAGAACTCCTCCCTTCTTAAATATTATAATTCTCATTTTATAGGATGCAAGGAAGCATGTTTTTTAGTCCTATCCAATGAAAATGTACAAGTGTAAGGACAATTGTCCTTTAACAAATGTTATAGAAATATACTAGACTTTCCCAATGGACTAATCTATAGGAAATGTGTTTTACGAACCACACATGCCTTTACAAATATAATATTTCACTTTAAAATTGGATAATATTTATCTATAGGAATAATATTCCTATGTCTCTTAATATTTGGGACCCTTGTGCCATTGCAATATCCTCATGGCTCTTTGATGCTCTGTCTAATGCTTCTAACTACACTGATTATTTCCATTATATATATAATAATCTCCATGATCATATCAAAATTGATATAATTATTTCTTGAGATTTGGTTCCTTATCCTTTAAAAAAACTGGGAGGATCTTTATTTAAACTTATCATATATATTTAGATTAGCTGGATCAAGTATAGTAGGTATTTGACTGAGTTGCTCAAGGTCATTGGAGATGTCCTCCATTTCTCAGGATTTCTTTAGTACTCCCTTCATTCCTAATATTTTCTTAGTTTTTAGGAGTTTTTTGTCATATTTAATTGGAATTTCTAAGCTCTTATTCCATGTTTTTGACCCTATTTATCAATAACCCAGTGACTATGAGTTTTATAAAATTGCTCACTAGTGGACTTTAGATCAGCTTCTAGATTGAATTTTTCTTTCATATGTGAAAATATAGCTCTCCTTAGCTCTATCATAATGAGGACATGGTAATATTAGGGTCTCCATAATTTCTATGGCTTCTTTATCATTTAATTAGGGTCATAGGGAGCTTTAATGGAGGTAGTTATGAGATCTAATCACAAGTTCTAAGCCTAGACTATGTTCTATTCATACATTTTCATCCTCAGTCCACAAAATCTTCATTTTATCACTCTTTATTATGTGGTACCTTCATTTCACTTCTATGGAATATTTATCAAATTTCATTAGTTCCGATCCCTTTTGAAAATTCTATCTTTATTTTACAACATCATATCAACCTGTACATATCGATGCAGGGCATTGATCTTAACCCTTTGAGTTGAATGTCATTTGTCACTATATATTTTTGGCTCCAAGGTTGTTCCTCTTGGTAGTCTCATAGGCATTCTAAGCTTCACATCTTGTCAGTTATGTAAGATCATGTATTTTTTCCACATGGCCATCTTTGGTTTGCTTATAGTGTCTCTAAATTTTCAACATTGATTTCACACTATTAATTCTAATGGGTTCAAATCAACATGTACCATTTATCTTTAAAAGATGCATGATATTTAATCTATATAGTGTACTAAGGTTATGCCACTTGGTAGTCCCATAGGGCTTCTAAGATCTGTACTCTATCAATCTTACCAATTAACATGTTCTCACCATGTGGTAGTCTTGCATTAACTAGGATATTCATTGAAAATCCTTGTCTCTATAATATTTATTGATATAGATGTGTATTCTTGAATGTGTATTATTATTTTTTTGTAAGGTGTTTAGTGTTTAATTGGGGTCCACAGCTTGTATTTTTAACATCAATCTCACTCTATTTGGTCAATCTCATTTAAGTGAATATGGATCATTGATCTCACAAACAAGAACAAAAGTTAAGCTTGAGAACATATATAAAGTACTTAGGATAAAATATTTAAGCTAAGTTTTAAACATATTAAAGGGGACCCCATGAATTAAAAGGGACCAAGGTATAAAGACTTTTCACTAAGGTTAGAAACCTAAATCAAAAGGACCCCATAGAACTCATACTGTAAAGCCTTAGCCTAAGGTTTTTATCATATCAATAAATATGATAAACCTTAGGTTAATAATTTAGACTAAACCTTATAACAAAGGGACCATGCTATTATTTAGACCAAGCTAAGATAGAAGGGAACAAAGGGATCATGAGGCATAAAAGAGACAAAGCACATGATTTTTAGCCTAAGGTTTGGTTGTGTTGGAAAACATGACCAATCCTTGGGATAAAAATTAAACTAAGTCCATGGTATGATTAATCTATTCCTACTTATGGTATGGTATGATTAATTTAAATTTGAATTAAAAGGTCTAGGTAAAACATTAGGTTAGAGTTTCAATATATGAATTAAATTAATCAATTATAGACCAAGGTTAGTAAAATATCAATTTAACATTGAAGCATAAAACCCTAAGCATGTTCATTCCAAAATGGGATCCATTAAACATGTAACCTAACACACAAATATACAATTTTAGCACTTTAGATAAGATTAAACTAGAACCATAAATAAATAATTCAACCAAACTATGGTGTGGATGATCTTCAAATAAAAATAATGTGCAATCATGTTAATTACAATCCAATCTTAAATTTCAAGGTAAACATTTGCACAATTTGACACATGGGTCCCCATTTTTTTAGAAATGAGGGTATGTTGACCTCAACACTTAAAAACCATGAAAATGATTGAGATTATCATGTAATTTATAAATAAATTATCAAATGTCTTGTATTTCTTGCTATAAACTTCCAAATTATTTAACACATTTAGGAGGAGGAACTTAAAAATAGATTTTAATTCGTTAGGATCAAATTATATACCTTCTTGATAAATAATAAAACCTAATAGCTTTCCATGTATAATACTAATGTTTTTTTTGCTTCACATACTTTACAAAAATGTCATAAACATAATATTATAGAGTGTTATAAGTTTAATCATGTAATTTATGTATCATAACCCTTTGAAAACTCTATCCTAGATTTTTTAACCAAGAGGCAAGATAACATATAAAAATGTACCTCAAGGGGTTTTGAATGTTTCTTTATGTTGATCATTGGTGTTTATCTTAAATTTATTATATCTAGAAAATATATCCATAAAGGAAAGCATCTTATACCTAGACATAGATTTATTTTTCATATCAATATTGGGTAATTGGAATCCATTCTTGGTACATGATTTATTAATCTCTAAAATCAATATAAATCCTAATTCCCCCATTTGATTTATCAACTAGGAAAATATTAGAAATATAATGTGAATAACTAATATTACCTATGAAATAAACATCAAGTAACTTTTGGATTTATTTCTTAATAAACAAATAAACTTTAGATGTGTCTTTATAGTCATTTTTTGGGTTTAACATTAGGATGGACAACTAAATTATGAACCACATCTGATGGATCAATATCAAGAATATCAACATAGGACTAGGCAAATAGATTTGGAAAATATTACGATATTTATTCATGGTTTTCTTTAGAATTAATCAATGCACTCAAAAATAAAATTTTATGGTCATCTTAGTATTATAATAATATTTAGTTATTTCTTCATTTAACAATTGAGATCAATCTTAAAATTATGATGCATTTAGTAAAGTAGCATGACCATATAGTGGTCTAAAATAGGCATTATCACTCAAAGTAAAAGGAATATATTATTATAATGGTAAGTATTTAAATCCACCTATGATCCTAAATATTATTAGATAGTTACATCATGAGAGAAAGCATTGATCATCATAATTTTAAGAGAATATGCCCTATTAATAATTTCATAAGTGAAATTTGTAACATTATGATTTTATTTCTTTTAGGTGATCTACATTAAATTTGGAAAAGTAAATATGGAGTAATTTATATTTTATATCACTCTCACTATTCCATTGAAAATTTACATATTTAATGTTCAATTTAATATGTATTTTAAATTTTTGAGTAGTTGGAATGATAGTCATAATGTGCTTTTGTTTACCTAAATATTGACATTTATATCTAATTTTAAGTACAATTTAAATATAAAACCATACTATTATAAAGCAGTGTAAACCAATCAAGGAGGTTTTTTTTTTGTTTATTAATATTGCAACAAGTGTCCACTATAGTCCATTTAGATTTATCATTGTAAAATGTTGTATCAATACGGGAAAATTAATAAATAGGTATACCATAATATTTTAAAGTAAGATAAATTTGACTGATGTAAAAGGTGCTAATTTCATCTCTATATTCCCCAAGGCCAATTAGTGTAAATTTAAACTCTATTAACTATTCATCTATGCTATCATTTAAAATTGCACTATCCTCTTAGGGTTTACTTTTTATGCCAATCATACAAAGTTATTTGTTCCATTAGATTGATTAATTTGGGTGTCATAATAGATAGTTATAATGTGTTAATGTATGGAATTATTATCTATATGGTATCTACTATTTTATAAAACCTAAAATGAACATATTCTATAGGAAAAATATCTATGAACCCCACATGAAAAAAATTATGTATTTATATAATGTAGAGGGGACCACATGTATGGCATGTATACATGGCCTAAAAATTAAAATTGTAATGTTCACATCATTAGATACTACTTGACATTATTTATTTATAGTTTCTAGTCTAATAATTATGTTCAATTTTATTTCTCCAAGAACTTCTCTTGGTTGATTATCAAAGTTTAAAAGATCATTTACTCCAATTTTGAATGCACCAATAAATGTATCACTATAAATGTTTAAGTTTGAATTTTTTTACAATGAAACCCTTTTAATCCCTTTATTGTTAATGATAAATTTAATGTACAAAGGTTAATGTTGATCCATAATATCCTTTTAAGGTAAATACTCTAACTTGAAAGAGATTATTTTCTCACTCCCAAAAAGGTTTTAAAAAATAGAATAAAATTACATACATTTGTTATAATGTGCCAAAGTAGTGTTATACAAGTCCTCATAGGGTATGTCCTTAGAAAAAATAAACCTTATAAATTAGTATCTTGGCATGAGTATTCTGAATTTGATCTATGATTTCATAATCTTTAGTGATATACAATTTAACCCTGAAGTATTGAGAAAGGTTAGGAGGGGTGTTTTGGTTAACCCAAAATTAAAGTTGAGAAGAAATATGAGGAATTATCATATTATGTGCCCTTATCCTCCATGTTTTAATAATGTCTACCTCATAATACTACATCATACAATGAGTAAAAAAATATCTATCACTAGAGAGTAATAAATAAATGTTATCAATTGCAAGGGTATCAACACATAAAGCATCATTATCACACATAAATATATCATGTTTCAAACCATACACTAATATTTTATATAATCATATTTGATAGTAGGTACTTGTATATATTATATTTGACTAATCATTAACATTCTTGACTTATGAATGCATACATAATTCTTGTTAACATTATTCTTTCCATTAATCTATATATTGGCTCAACCTTCATTAATTTCCATTACTTATACACATAAATTACTTAATATTTTTCTAAATAACTAAATATCATTCTTAAAATGTCTCTTGATCTCATATCATTGTTTCTACTTTCTCTAATTTTTTCCTTCCTCAGACAATTATACCACTAAAAACCTATCTACTTAGGTCAAACCTATCCACATGTCATTTAATAGATGTTACCAAATTTACATTGTTCATATACTTCAATATGTACCTTTTTTGTCAATTAAGTATAAATTAACCAAAGAGTCATATTTATAGACATACCAATCCTAATACTATTGATAGCTAGTACTTATCCATCTATCACTAAAAATATCTATGCACATTATGATGAACTATCCTAAAGTTTCCAAATCTTCAACCCCTTAAAAATTAAGCCTTGAGAAAAGTCAAAATACCCCTATAAGGTCAAATCATAGGTTTTCAAGTGTTTAAATCCATTCAAAAAAATTCAATGCATGCTAGTATTACACAACATTTCGCACACTCATCTAGGTGGGATTACTACATTTGGTTTGATTTCACTCTTCATTATATTGGACACATAGGTATTACTTAGCCATAGTGTGTCACTGAGGTTAGATCAACAATTACCTTTCACTTAGTTTCCTTGTTTTACATTGGTCCTATAATTTACAAATAAGGTTTGGATCAAGAAGAAATATAACATAACTATTCACACTAGATCGAATACATTTTCATACACATGAGATCTTAAACAATAGTAGTAGTAGTAGTAGTAATAATAATAATAATAATAATAATAATAATAATAATAATAATAATTATTATTATTATTATTATTATTATTATTATTATTATTATTATTATTATTATGATAGTTCTACACCCTATAAGATAGCGTCATACAACATAGGCAGATAGGAAGTAAAAACTATTATAGGCATGTACAAACACTTTGTTTTCATAAATGAGCATTCCCATGCCCGTTATATATTGTTGTTAATGAACATACCCTATCACAAACCTGCATAAATA
>JARHVA010004996.1:925000-1030000 GCA_037957365.1 Torreya grandis | reverse complement strand
TGTCAAAAAAAATATTATTTTTGGCATACTAGGGGTGAAGCATCCTCATACTAAAGGATTTCTCCAACCTACTTTAATATTTTAAGACAAAGCTCTTTCCTCTATTAAATTCTTTCTTTTCAAGCTTATAAATCACAAATTCTTGATGTACAATTGAATTATAATTTATTTTCAACCAACCTGGGTTAAATTTTTAAAAATTAAGAAAAGAATCTTACAACTAATTCCTCTCAAACTTTCACACATGATATTATAATGATACATTCCAAAATAAATCCCCATGAGTTGTGTTAGAATACATACAATGTTCTCTCCCACATGCTACTATTTCCATCACACTAATCAATCTTTTAAAAAATTAACACTTAACTACCTATATCTGGTGTTTTCCACATATTATTTACATTATTTTAACGTAAATATTACCTTTAGAAATGTTTCATATATAATAAATCATCAAATGATAAATATTTCTCTTTTAGATGGTCAAAATACTAATATGTTAAACAATAAAAAAATTAGCTTCTACTTAATCAAACATAGTTTAACTTGTTTAAATATACTATAAAATATACAACTTATTATTTATATATGGTATACTCAATACTCTTATTCCTTGCATCAAAAGGGGGGTATACAATGGGCTTATTATAATAAATAAAATGGAATAGAATACATTTTGGCATAATGAGTAGGATTCAAAAAGGTTCAAATCATCCACACATTACATATTTGTGACAGGGATCTTAAATACAATTGATAAACAACACATACTAAGGGTACATGCCATGCAACTACACCCAATAATATCAAATACAAAATTAAAAATGATATTTATATAAAAAAATACAAATTTTCAATGATTAAAATTAATGCAAAAAGCAAATATACAATAGAGTATAGGTTTTTAAAGACTCAAATTAATTAAAAAATCAGTCACATTATAGACATTGGCACATTGATAACATTTTTTGTGGGGCATATCATATGACATACATATGCACTCACTTTTTATAAAACACAAAGTATATATTTATACATATTTTAATGCATATGTGTCATGATGACACCTATCCATTACATTGATTTTTACTAAGTATTGATAATATTATGATTCACAAACATTCTATTATGGATATTATGATTCATTTTAGAATATTTAATTTAGTTTTAAACTAATATCTATATAACATTATATTTTGTACTTTCATAATTTTGATGATGGTAAAATACTATTGATGCCTTTATGGGTTTGGTTGTAATTTTATTATATATAAGCGTAGGTTGGTTCTAGAATCTTGTCTGCAATGACAAAAGTGAAGTATGTAGTGAATTATGAAGCATGATGTAGTGGAATCACTATCCAATTTGGGTCTTTTTGTTTATAATCTTGATTTGTGTTAGTCTACTTGTTTATCAATCTTATGTCAATGGAAATCCTTTACAATTTTAGGTTTATCATTTTTATTCATTATTTTTGTTTCGAAAAACCAAATGCACATTGGGATGAGAACATGTTTGTTCTAGCATCAATGTGAAAATTTCTAAGAAGTTTGGATGCATATATCACTCAAATGAAAATAAAATTTTGTTGAAGGTCATAAGGCCTTTGATAAGTATTATGATTATTTACTCAAGACTAGTTCATGTCTAAGTGGCAATGGCAAGTGTTTACCAAAAAGGCCAACACCATAATGTTATAGGTCCACGTTCATACTAAGGAAATTTAATAGGTTTAAAGTTCTTAAAATAACTAAAGTTTTGTATAATTTTTAATAGTCCATGAAAAGACTATGATGAAATGAATATTAATCCAAGACGTGGTTATGGGTTTGAATTCTAGGGTGATGTCATTAGTTAAATTCAATTATAAGTTTAAGATACTTAGGTTGATGTCATTTTATTTTCACCATGGTTAAATAACCCAACCATGAATGGATTTGGTGGTTGACTTTGGGCATTATTGATTATGGTTAATCATTTTTTATTGATTCACTCAAGGGCTTGGTGGATGGTGTGCATGGAAATTTTTGGGATACATGTAGGAAACTAAGGGTTTTGAACTCAATTTAAGGATTGTATAATCTAATCATGATATTTTTGATGTGGGAGTTTCATATAGTGGAATGAGGATTTCAATTAGTGATAACTTAGATTAAAAAAATGTAGTTTAAAGAAAATAAAATAAAATGAAAGAGGAGGAGGATTGAGGTGGAAAAGAGGAAAAGGAGAATCAATAAGATTTGGGGATGAGATTTTCTAGTAATACATTACATCTTAAGATCAAGTAAGCTCATTATAAATATTTATTTATTAGGTGCTTTCTTACTTTAAATAGACTCTTGATTTAAGGTTTGGAAACATTTGGGCTCCTAAATAGACCTTTTGTTTATTGTTTTACAAAAAAATTGGTTAAGGAAACCCTAAAGTTTGACACCATGAAAATACTTAACCAATGTATGGTGTATGGGTAAAATCAAATGTCAAAAAACTCATTGGTTGCTCTGTTGATTTGGTTTTGTGGTTTGTGTTTTTTGGATGATTTTAGGTGTTTTTGGGTTTTGAACCCTATTTCCTTTTAGATGTGTATTTTGACTTGTTTAGAACCTAGTTTTGTGTGATTTGAGTCAATTTTATATGTAATGGAATTGTTGATTCATGCATTTTATTTGTCTTGAACCCTTTATTATTATGTAATCTATTTTTAAATTGTGACATTGATGCATCATGCCTATTTGGATTTTCTAGGTGTTACAAGCTTTGTCTTTAGGTGCTTGCTTCCACCATCAATCAATGGTTAGGGTGGGTAGGGATACCTACCAATGTTTGGGATTATATTTCACACAAGGATGGGTTTAATGCTTGATGTCCTTTATTGGACATAGATTATAGCAAAATATATTTTTTTGTATATATTATTTGTAGTACATTCTTGTATCCTAATGTGGATTTTATTTGTCAAGGTTTTGTATAGATGTATCAATTATGTGCATGTATTTAGTTCTAGAGATTATAAATTATGGAAAAAATATTATTTTTAAGAGTAAACAAAGTTTATATTTTATTCCTTATTCATTCCTTTTATCATATACATTCATTAATATAATAATGAAGAATTTTTTTTAAGGAAATGAAAGATTTATGATTATTATGTTTTAAATGTGCTCTAAAAATGAATATTAAGTAGGATTCATACCTGAGTGGATATATGTTGGTTGATACATATATTAATTTCTTTATTATGTTTTGATACATAGAAATTTGTAAATGTTTCTCAAGTATATTGTTCTGACTACTAGTATATATTGGACTTAAATGGAAAAGAGAATAGATGATTATAAACATTTATTGAAGTTAAATTATTAAGATAAAAATTATGGGTTTATAATTTCATTTGAAAATATTTATTATTATTCATTACTTAGATTATCATTTTGATCTTTGATTTTTGTATGAAAATTATTATGGTTATTCATTACTATGATTTAGGTAGGATTGAGTATCTAAAAAGTGAGACAGATATAATTTTGAATGGAAATATAGGAAGGTGTTTGGTCTTAAATAATTTGTGATGTGACTTGGATGTGGGTTATTTTTGGATTCATAATGGAAATTAAACTCGTAGGAATCATTTTATTACTTGTGTAATGAGAAATATGGATATGCATTCTTTTAATTTTATCATTCTACACAGTCTGCCTCATGTAGGTTTGTGAACCAATGATTGTAAAGATTGTTGTAGGTGTTGACTGATGTTTATGATATGGACACATTTTTTAGAGTTAATCTACTAATTTCTTGATAGTAGTATATTCACTTTGAAAAGGAATTGACTATCTCTTTGATTTGATTCATATCATTGAGTATGAATGAAATCTAGGTTTCTTATAAAGGAAACAAATACATAGGTTGTATGTTAATTGCAATGTTATTAAAATTAGTTGGTTGTGCATTGTAAAATTGTTTATTATGAGTTGATAGGGTAATTCATTTATGAACATGTTAAATTTTTATTTCTTGAGAGTTAATGTTCAAAATTAATCCTTTACCTTTGTTTCATTAACATTACGTAAATGTTGATGATGTTTTGATATTGATTATCATCTTTAAAATAAGTTTTGAAAATAATCCTTAAATTATTATGGATTATAACAAGACTGTAATTGATGTTTGTTTCAAGCAAAATTATATAATGGTTATTGAATTCTAATTTTAAGATGTGAATGTGAAGTTTAATAAAATTAAAATAACTTATATTTATTACTTATAAGTTATGTTTTTTAAAATGTACATGCATATGGATGAAGTTCTTACACTTTATGCAATCAATTATTTATATAATGTCATATATATGTGATTTACTTATTTGTAAATATGAATAATGATTTATCAATATTAGTTTATTAAGTTGGTGTAAGTGATATTAGAATAAATTATTAGTGATAAGGATGGGTATTCTCATTTATTATTAATTTATCAATCTATGAGGTCATAAGGGAATCACTACGTCAGTTAACAATAATGAGAAAATTGTAATGACTTGGGTTATTTAAGATTATTGTTTGAATGTAAATTTGATTTCATATGAGTTGAGATTTTTTTTTGAGTTATGCATTGGGTATGCTAAGGAACATTATTTATCCCTCAAGACATTGATTCAAATATTGATATTTCTCATGCATTTATGGTTTCTTAAGAGTTAATTGATAAGCTTGGTGTATTCATAATATGATGGAAATTTATGTAATATACATAAATATTATGTAATTTTTTTATTAAAATATTTTATATTTTTCTCTCATCTCTCTCTTGCTATATTAATAAGGAAGTTGAGTGCAAATTATTAAATGTTTGAATGTTCATATCGATGAAGTGAATATCTATGGTAAGTTTGGTTAGTACATTGAAGAGCATGAATAGAAAACCTTGGGTTAATATATAGATCATTATTGGTATTATATTGGTTCTATTAAATTAGTGTCTGATCCCTTGTGAAATTTAATCTCATGACTAAATATATGTTGATTTAATAAACACCTAAATCATAATTCATGGTTGTTTTAGATTAAGGTAAAAATAGGTTTTGAAGGGGCCCCGAAACCCTATAACAGAATCAAGAAAGATAAAGCGTTAACATGCACCAGGAAAAGCATTCTTGAAACCTAATAAAAAGTAGCATCAACCTAAGGTTATACAGGGACAACCTCTAAATTCATTATACATTCAGCCCCCTAATTTCCAAATAATGATTTAATAACTATTTTTTAGGGGTAAAATCCAGGATTGTTGCCTGCCTTCCATTAGCTATATTCTGCTTACTTTCTAGCTCTCTAATTTTCCTTATGGGTCTTCTTCCAGGTTTGTCCGGAAAGCCAACATCCGGCTTCACTTTTACAAGCTGCTCATCTCTTTTTCCAAATTTATCTAGAATAGAAGCAAGATGTTTCGCCTTTGTTTTCTGGTCTTTTTTGCTGCTTCTGGTTTCTATTCCCTTTGTATTTGTCCTTTTTTAGCCTTTTTCCTTTGGTTTAGAGAATGCTTTAAGTTTTCTCCATTATCATTCATACGAAGCTCCTCCAAAGGCAAATCATTATCAACCTGAATCTTCATAGGCTGAGAAAGAGGAGGATCTCTCTCCTCTAATTTTTTTCCAGTTTTAGCCAAGATTTCTCCATCCTCTAGCATTGCTTTGCCTTCTGCCTCTCTCCATCGGTCCTCTACCCTTTGGTATAGAATGATTTGCTTTGATAAATCTATCAAATCTTCTATGCTTTGTGTAGGTAATATGGTTTCTAGTTGTAGTCCATTTCCTTCTATCTCAAAATTTTCTTTCTCAAAAGATATCTCTGTATCCACCTCAGGAAGTGGGCCTTTAGGATCTTCAAAAGACAGCGCTTTACCCTCCTCAAAATTTAGATCTTTAGTTTCTTGATTATCCTTTTATTCTTTTCGCTGGTCCTCTTTGGGTTTCCATACTTTCTTTTGCTGGACCGTGGACTTTTTCCCATCCAAAACACTATTAGGATGAGTTTTGCTTCTGGTTGGACAATTTTTTACCCAATGCCCTTGTTTCTTGCAAGCATAGCAAGAGTTGGGCAGATCTTCGAAACAAATTCCTTGAGATTTTTTACCAAACTTGGAAATTAGATCCACTTTTTCTGGGAGCTTATTTAAATCTGCCACTTTAACATACATCCTGGCAGCTTGAAGTCTGGTTCTGGTTGTTGTAGCCTTGTCCAAAGCCACAAGTTCCCCAAAAGAACTGGTTATTCCTTTAAATATGTCCTCGTGCCAAAACTCTAAAGGGAGTCCAGGAAGTCTAACCCAGCCGGGGGTTGTTAAGAAAAAAGAATCTGAGAGATCCATATTTAACTCCCATTTTTTGATAGTAAGAGAACATTTTCCAAAAGTCCATGGACCTCCACACAAAACCATATTCATGTCTTCTTTACAGTTGAAAGTAAATGAATAGAAACCATTCAACATTGGTGCAATAAATATCTCTCCTCGAATGACCCATTTCCTTTTAACCATTTTTGTAAGAGATTTTAGATCTGGTCTTGCTCCTAAAAATTTACCCACTAAGGTGAACTCCATGGAGGACACATAAAAATCTATTAAAGGATCTAGAATGCAAACTTCATACTCACCTTTTTCCCAACATGATTTTGCAGTCACTGGCGAGAAAGAGGATTTTCCAGTGGGTTTCTTGCCAAATAGAGATGACCACGTCCTTTGTTCTGAATACTCTACTTTCAACCCATCTAAGGATTTTTCCTTATTAAAGTCACCTTTGTTTTTCTCTTTCTCAATATCCTGTCCCAGTCGGGAGCCATGAAATCCACAGAAAGGGTCATTTCTGCTCAAATATTTTTTGTTATTTGCTTCAACCACAAATTTTGACTCAATACTCTTCTCAACCCCTCCTCCAATCCCTCTGGGGTCTGTCCCTCCTGCCTAATTCTCCACCACCAGTTTCCCATGTGCCCAGAACCCAGCAATTTCCAAAACTGGAAGAGCGGTTCGCAGACCTGCAGGTTCAAAATCAGAGGGCGCACCCAATGCGCCCAATGGGGACGCGCCCATAAGCGTTCAAATTTTCCCCAGCACCCAGTTTCCCTCTTTTTCTTATCAAGTATGTTAGTCCATAATTCATGGTTGTTATTAATAGTGGTTTAAGGGTATTCTTGAATATTGGTAAATACTATCTTATTTAAGTTGTTTTTGTTATGTTCTAATTGAGAAAAGATGATGTATGCTTTTATAAACCCATCAAGATCATTCATAACTACACCAAAGTTTGTAGGGAATTCAATAGGGTCATGATAAATTAATGAATATTTATATTGGGTTCCACTCATATTTATTAGGTAATTATTTGGTGTAATTATTTTTATAGGTTGATTTACCTTTTTGAAAGAATTTTTGAGTCTCAAGGATCCATAAGTGGTCCTATGACCTAACAAAATATCATGGTTGACATTCAATATGTATAATTATTTACACATCTAGAATATGATCCAATCAAGTATTGAGATTAGGGATGCTTTGAGTGTGCTTGTGTAAATAAATTTATTTAGTTCAGAAGGCTATTTTATGTTTTGTTAAAATTAAATAGTATATTTATTATTTATGGGTCTATGATGTAATTATAATTTATTGGTTTATTTGAGTTCTTGGATATGTTAAAACTAATGAGAAAGGTGGTTCAATTATGGTTATGTCCACATATGGCACTTATGACCTCACATAAGTTAACAGTGTTCAAGATTAAAAGACACAATTATGGTGTTCAAAATTTGTCACTGGTTTTCTTCATGTTCTTCATGGTCAAATGAATTTTGTTAATGATTAAATTCATTTCAAGGTTTATTTCATTATATTAAGTATTTATAATTTATGTTATAGTGTTCTTGGTTTCCTTCATTTATAACATGGCTTATGCTAAACTCTTATTTATCTTTACATTGTGAAAGTTAGTTATGGAAATGATTTAGTATATAATTAACTTGTATGTTGGTTACGTAGGCATAACTTTTTTAAAAGTAGGTTTTTAAAAAATTTAAAATTTTGGGATTATGTTAGTTAGCATAAAAGCCTTTGTTAGGATAAATCAATAAATAAAATTGAATGATTTGATTAAAAATGCTTGTTTAATGTGTTAGGATAATTAAAATTACATAAAACTACAACCCTTAGAATAATGGAAGTGATCTAGTTGATAATCATGAACTAGATCAGCATGATCATGTTGACACAAATGTGTAACATAGTGGTAACATATTAAAAATTAGGATAATCCTAAACATCAAGATTTTGAGGAATAAAATGTTATAGTGAATGACATCATGGGTGCATTACGTGACATTCAGGGATAAATGGAAGGCTTAGTTTAAAATTTGACGTATTTGGAAAAATTGTAAGAGGGTGGGTAGGGAGAATAACTTCCTAATGAGTGTCCATGAAAACAAGAGGTTATGGAACCCATTATTAAGGAGATAAAAATCTTATTCATACAAAATTATCTGGTGAAAACACTAGTGATGCCACTAAGGCATGGTTGATTAGCTTACTAAAGTATTTTACTTTGAAAAATATGGGTTCTAACATTAAAGCACACATTAGAGATTATCAATTGGTAGGTGATGTTGCTTTATGGGGGAATAATTTCATGCATTGAAAGGTGATGATCCCATTTATCTTTCATGATAAAAAATTTAAAATCATTTCATAAAATATTATTTAAATAACATCTATAAAGAGCAAAAAATCACATAATTTCAATAGTTAAAACAAGGAACTAAGATAGTTAATAAATATGAGAACAAGTTTATGGGAATACTATATCATCTAAATTACATTAAGGATGAGGAAATGAAGGTAAAAAATTTAAAACTAGGGTTGAATTACATACTCATGCATGATGTAAACATGACCAATCCAAAAATCTTAGATGTTGCTTTGGAATCAACACACCACGTTGAATAAAAAGAGAAGCCTTGCCAAATGTAAGACAAGAATTTATGAATAATAGGAAGCAAAGAATGTCTAAGTTATCAATTCCTCATTAAATAATAATTTAAATAAAAATATTCTAATAGGATTATTAGAAAATGTTGTAATTTTGGAAATAAATTTCAAAATATAAAAAGTTTTAAATCACACTCTTTTATAAAGAAAAATGGTAAAACCAGTAATCAACAAAGATTCATAGACCATCCACATGAGTGAATTTGATTATTATTCTAAATAATACTATTATGACATGTTTTGAATGTATATATAACCATTAACACAAAGACTACCTTAAGTTGAAGAATAACCATAAGGTCTACATTGTTGTAGACAATAGAAATACATAATTTTAGTCACCACCTATCAAGACTAGAGGTATAATTTTAGGTTTTTAATTCTCTATTTTTATTGACTCAGGATCAAAATTCTTGTGTAGTAATCTATGAGTAACATGAAGTAGTTATCTCCTGAGGGTGGTTATAAATATTCCCTTAAATGATTTTATGAATGGATGTTTCCAATGTTTAATTTATTGTTGCTAATGAAAATAGTGACATTGGTGGTGGATATATTAATACTATGTTTCTCTTAATGTATACTAAATCAGCCCTGAAATTGACACTAAAATTTATTATCATTCATGTCTGATATCACCTCTACTTATGCCATTGGGCATTTTCAAGGGTTTATTTTATTTTGGAATATTTTTAACTTATTATCTGTATAAACATAATTCAGTTGGTTTGTCAGCTTGCAAACATGTAAAATTTCTAATTTGGGAACTGAAATTTATTTTTTAAAATGGAATGTAGCATTGTTTTTTAGTCATTTAAAACACGTTAGAAACATATGTTAAGATCCTTGAATGTCATCCTTGAATGGTTAATATAAATCATAGAGTGATAGAATAAAATCAAACCAAATAGATTTTGATGAGGATGGAAAGTAGAGTTTGAAACTAGGAAGAAAGCGGTTGTTAATGAATGCCTAAATAAAAGCTAAACTTAATTTGGGAAAGTTCAAAACTTATATGAACCAATTCATTTCCTATTTTAGATCTTATGAAATTATCCTAGGAATGGATTGGTTTCAAGCACATAAATCTAATCCAAATTCTTTCAATAAAAGAGTTCAATGTTTAGATGTCAAAGGAAAAGTGGTAATTATTCAAAGAATCAGTAAACCTTCAGCTCAACAAATTATTTCAGCTAGACAACTTAAGAAGGTTGTTAAAAGAAGATATCAATTGTATTCCATAAAATTAAATGATATTATTGAGGAAACCATCAATGTAATCCCAAAATACCCAATTTTAGAGGATTTTTCTGATGTTTTTTAGAAGAATTACTATGACTACCTCCCAAAAGGATATTTGAATTTTTAATATATGTAACACCTATAATATCACCTACATATAATTAAGCTTATTGTATGAACATATATGATCTAAGGGAAATAAAATTTTAGATATAATAATTACTAGATAAGTGAATGATATGCCTTAGTATGTCACCTTGGGGATCTCCAGTGGTGTTTGTAAAGAAGAAGGATAGGATGCTCATATTGTGCATTGACTATATAATTCTCAGTAAGGTCACAATCAAGAATAAGTATCCCATTCATCACATAAATGATATTTTTAATAAAATAAAAGGAGATTTTATATTTTAAAAGATAGATCTTCAATTGAGGTACCACCAAATTCATATGAAAGATGAATGTGTCTATAAGAATTTAGAACTAGATATGGACACTATTAATTTGTAGTTATTCCCTTTAGACTAACTAATTCTCCTAAAACATTCATGAATTTAATGAATAGTGTATTCTAAAATTTTCTTCAAAAGTTTAAGTTTATGTTTTTAGATGATAATCTAATCTATTATAGGAGTGAAAAATAACATGAGAAACACTTAATATTGGCATTTCAACATTTAAGGTATCATAAATTATATGTTAAGTTGTTTAAATATTATTTCTTTAAATATAAAATACACTACTTTTGACATGCAATTTATAAGGATGGACTTGAATTAAACCCTACAAATATTACAACAAATAATGAGTGGCTAGTTCTAAGGAATGTACATGAAGTGAGAAGCTTCATGGGGCTTATTGGTTACTACCATAGGTTTGTACAATATTTTTCACCCTATAAATTATTTGGAAAGGGAAATAAATTTTATTTTACCCCTAAATGTGAATCTAATTTTCAATAATTGAAGATTTGATAACTTAACCACTACTCTGACTATACTTGATCTAAATGAAAACTTTAAAATTTGGTTTGGTGTCTGAAAGTTAGGCATTAGTGTTATTTTAAATCAAGATGGAAAGGTGGTTGCCTATAAGTCTATAAAACTCAAAACTCATGAGCAAATTTACTCGACTCATGATTTATAATTAGATGTTGTTGTTCATTTTTTTAGATAATTGAATCATTTCCTATTAAGAAATCATTTCAAGATTAAATTTGAACATCATAGCCTTATGCACTAGTTTTGTCAAGATGAGTTCAATACAAGGCAAATAAGGTGGACAAAACTTATCATTAATTTTGATACTAATATTGATTATGTGAAATACAAAAATAATAGGGTGGCCAATTCTCTAAGGAGGTGAGATACATTTTTACTATCACTATTATCCAATATTTTTTTTAATATGCTTAAACAACAAAAAACTGATTCTAGATGCCTTAAAATCCATGTTGAAATAGAATCATAAGGTTCTGATTATGATTTTTTAGTTGATCCATATGATCTATTAAGAAACAAAGTTAGAATTTTTATTCCAAACTCAAAGAATATGAGGGAATAGTTTTTTAATGAAGTGCATGTTGCACCTCATTATGCTCATCTAGGTGTTAATAAAATGATAGAAGACTTACATTTTTAGCCTTGGTGAAATAAGGACATGGATAATTTTATAGACAAGTGATTAGAATGCCAACATATGAAAGTTAATCACGGTCATCTTAGAGGATTTATATTTACTCATTCCATTATATAAAGGAAATAGTCTATAATATCAAGGTTTTTATCATGGTATTGCCTAAATCTCATAACAAACATGATTCCGTCATGGTGGTGATTTATAAATTCACTAAAGTGGAAAAATTTATTATAGTAAATATCAAAGATGATGTTGACATCCTTTTTAAGAGATTTTAAAAATAATTGATTCACCTTCATGGAGTGTTTGAAGTGATTATCTCGGATAGGGATAAGTTTTTCACTTTTTAGTTTTGGTAAACTATGATGGTTGTTTTTGGTACAAAGCTAAATTTTAGTTAAACTTATCATTTAGAAATGGATAGTTAAACTAAAAAATTAAATATGATTGTTGAGGACATATTGAGAATGTATGTCATAGATCAACAATACAGGTGGGATATTTATTGCACTTGGTACAGTTTGCCTATAGTAACACCTATAATTTTATGATTAAGATGTCACCATTTGAGGCCTTGTATGGATGAAAATAAACAACTCATTTGGGTTGGAACAACCTAGAAAACCATGTATTTTTAGGTCTTAAAACTTTCTAAGAGTATGATGATCAAATGGCTATAATACGATAAATATTAAAAGTTGCCTTAGATCAATAGAAAAGTTATGCATATCCTAAAAGATCACATAGATAATTTAAAGTTTTGGATAAAGAATTTCTAAGGGTAAGACCTTAGAAATTTTCAATTAAGTTTGGTAAATATGTCAAGTTAGCACCACACTATGTTAGACCTTTCGACATAGTGGAAAAGATCAGCCTAATGGCTCATCATCTTGTTCTTCCTCCTATATCTAAAATCCATGATATTTTTCATATAGCCTTATTGATAAAATATGTCTCAGACCCCTCACATGTGTTAAATTATATTAATATCCAAGTGGAGGATAAAGAGATAATTCAGATTAAACCTATCATAATTTTGGTTCAACATAGTAATTGAGCCGAGGAAAAGAAAGTTGCAACAAGTTTTTGTCTAATGGAATCAAACAACATGAATGAGTGCTATCTAGGAAAATAAAAATCATTTTTGGAGAAACACTATTCTCATTTATTATAAGGCTCTAACGATGATTCCATCATTAGGGGGTGGATGTCATGATCATACCTGCCTATTACATTGATTTTGACTAATATTGGTACTATTATGATTTGTGAACATTATATTTTAGATATTATGATTCATTTTATAACATTTAACTTGGTTTTAAACTAATCTTTATATAACATTATATTATGTAATTACATAATTTTGATGATTATCAGATATTGTTGATGTCTTTATGGGTTTGGATGTAAGTTTATTATATATAAGTGTAGGTTGGTTCTATAAGCTTATGCACAGTGATAAAGGTAAAGTATAGAGTGAATGTTGAATCATGATGTAGAAGTGTCACTATCCAATTTAAATCTTTTTGATGATAATCTTGATCCATATTAGTCTACTTTGTTTATCATTCTTTTGTCTAATAAATTTATTTACTATTTTTAGTTTATCATTTTTCTTTATTATTGTCATTTTGAGAAACCAAATTCACATTAGGATGAAAAATGTTAGTTCTAACATCAATGTGAAGATTTTTTATAAGTTTAGGTGTAGATAGCATTTGAGTGTAAATAAAATGTTGTTGAAGGTCATAAGACCTTTGATAAGTTTTATGATTCTTCACTCAAGACTAGTTCAGGTCTAAGTGGCAATGACAAGTGTTCACCATAAAGGATAACATCACAATCATATAAGTCCATGTTCAAACTAAGGAGATTGAATAGGTTTGAAGTTATTAAAATAAGTAAACTAGTGTATAATTTGTAATATTCTATGAAAGGACAAGGATGATGTTCCAATCCTTTATTTTTACTGTGTGTGTGTGTGTGTGTGTGTGTGTGTGTGTGTGTGTGTGTGTGTGTGTGTGTGTGTGTGTGTGTGTGTGTGTGTGTGTGTGTGTGTGTGTGTGTGTGTGTGTGTGTGTGTGTGTGTGTGTGTGTGTGCATGTGTGTGTGTGTGTGTGTGCGTGCGCGCGCGCGCGTGTGCGTGCGTGCGTGTGTGTGTGTGTGTGTGTGTTATTAACATAATGATTATTAGACTGGTTATTAGCCATTATTTAGCTAGATTATCTATGGTACTTACTATAGTGGTGTTGGGTTATGTAATTAATTATGTGATTAATTATTTTATGGAATTATTACTATTGATGATGATATTATAAATCTATATTGATTATTGGTTTATGACATAATACAATTTATACCATTTTTGGTGGTTGCAGGTTTTATCTATGACCTAGGTAGGTATTGGAGGTTGTACTCCCAGAACCAATGTTTTCCAAGCATGTTAGCATGTCCAATAGATATAATTTTTGTTTGATTGTATTTTGGACACTTTGATTTGGTCATTATATATGTCATTTGTAGTCCTTGTGTTGGTAATTTCTACTATATCTTGTTAATATCGTTATGATTAATTTTACTGTTATTTTTTATTATTTTTTGTTAAATGTTTTTTCATCTACAAATTTTTTGTATGCATAGCTCAATAATTTATTTTTTTAGGTCTTTTAATCTTCCTTATTTCTCCATTAACTTAGTGACCTATTCATTTTTATAACTAAACCTAACTTGTTAAGGTGTGGAGCCTAAAAGCTTCACATATGAACACATTACAAAGTTGCAGGTTTACATAGTCACAGGCATCGGTCAGGAGCGACTGATGTCGGTCAGGAGCAGTTGAAGGAATGCCAACGTCGGTAGAGGATCGGCCGATGATAGTCACAGGCAAACAGGCAGGAACCAGCGTCGGTTACCTGTGCGTCCAGAATGCTATTTTTGAGGACAGAATCGAGTGTTTGCATGATGATTTTAAGTCTTAGTCTTAAGTTCACGTTTCTATTATTAGCAAGATTGTCTTTAGAGCCCTTGTTCAAGAGGCTTAACTGTTGGTTGTAAGTGCATGCTCAAGTTTCCTAATTCTATATGTAGGAAAGATCTTCTTAGCTGATTTGATTGTATGAGTAGAACATTGTGAATGTTTGAAGGACAGTACAGAGTTGTATCAATCCAAGTTGTTGGAATTGATTATACTTGAGAGAGAGAGCTCTTGAGGAATAGAGATCTAGAGAGAGATCTTGTGCATCTGAGAGAGGTGTGTAAGAAAGAAGTTTCTTCAATTGTATTCCTTTTGTAAAGATTTTAATACAAGTTTTCAAGGTGGTTTCTTGTATCTCTTGTTCTGTGCTATATATCATTCTAGTTACTTATCTATCTAATTTAATTCCACGTTTTATTGCTTTCATAAGTGTAATCATTGTTGGTTGATCCCCAACAAGTGGTATCAAAGCTCAGGTTCACTAACAGGTGGTTCAAATCTGTGTAGTGTGTATTGATTACAGGTTGCTCACAGGAGTTTCTGCAGGGATTTCTGTTTGAGTGGGAGAAGCAATGGCAGAAGAAAGTAAATTGAGAATGGAGAAGTTTAATGGTAAGAACTATCAACATTGGAGAATGAAGATAGAGGACTATCTGTATCAGAAAGATCTTTACTTACCGTTAGGTGGGATTGTAAAGAAGCCCAAAGACATGGAGGATGAAGAATGGGAAGTTCTTGATAGAAAGGCTCTGGGGTCTATAAGACTGAGTCTGGCATCCACTGTGATATCTAATTTATCACAGGCAAAAACAACAGTAGAGTTAATTACTACTTTAGCAAATTTGTATGAAAAACCCTCAGCTTCTAATAAGGTATATCTTATGAAGCAGTTATTTAATTTGCATATGCAAGAAGGTGGATCTGTATCAAATCACCTGAATGATTTCCATGGAATTGTTAATCAATTAAGTTCAGTCAATATTGTATTTGATGATGAAATAAAAGCTCTTTTAATATTATGTTCTTTGCCTAAAAGTTGGCATGGCTTGGTAATTGCAGTTTCTAATACTGCATCTGCTTCAAATATTTTAAAAGTAGAGGATGTTGTTAGTGTTATCTTGAATGAGGAAATTTGTAGGAAAAGCACAGAGGAAACATCAGGGAACGCTTTAAATCTTGAGAGCAGGGGAAGGAAAAAAGAGAAGAGCAAGAGGAGATCAAGATCTAAGTCTAAGGTGAGAGGTAGATCCAAATCCAGAAATGGTAGGAGGCCACAATGCTGGAATTGTGGAAAGATGGGGCACATAAGCAGAGATTGCTGGTCAAAGCCTAAGGAGGACAATCAGCATGAAGGAAAGGAAGAGGCAAAGGTTGCAGGTATTACACAAGATGCTCTAATTTTCTCTTTGCATAATAATATAGAATCTTGGGTATTAGATTCTAGTGCATCTTTCCATGCTACCCCTAACAGAGAATATTTCAGTGACTATATCCATGGAGATTTTGGAATAGTGTATCTAGGGGATGATGAGCCTTGTAAGATTATTGGCAAAGGTAAAGTGCAGCTGAAGATGTAGAATGGAAACACATGGGTGTTGAGAGATGTGATGTATGTTCCTAGCTTGAAGAAAAATTTGATTTCTGCAGGAAAGTTAGGGGATAAGGGTTGTACAGTAACTCTCACAGCATAATCTTGGAAGGTGACCAAGGGTGCACTTGTTATGGCCAGAGGTAAGAGAGTAGGTACTCTCTATTTATGTAATTGTGTTACTGATATTTCTCCTTCTGTATTATCTACTTCAGATGTGGATGCTAAATTGTGGCACTTAAGGCTTAGCCACATGAGTGAGAAGGGGATGTCAATTCTTAAGTCTAAAGGTAAGCTTTTAGATTTGAAAAGTATGGATCTAGAATTTTGTGAGCATTGTGTATTTGGAAAATAGAAAAGGGTTAGTTTTCTCAAGACTGGGTCTACTAAGAAAAGCCATAAGTTGTAGCTTGTTCACACAGACGTGTGGGGACCGGCTCAGGTAGCTTCTATTGGAGGATCACAGTACTATGTTATGTTCATAGATGATGCTACAAGAAAGGTATGGATCTACTGTATTAAGAAGAAATCTGATGTATTTGAGACTTTTAAGATTTGGAAAGCTATGGTTGAGAATGAAACAGGTAGAAGATTGAAGTGTTTGAGATCTGATAATGGTGGTGAGTTCTGTAGCCTTAAGTTTAACTGGTATTGTTATACACATGGAATCTGTAGGCAAAGGATGGTTCCAAGGACACCTCAGCAGAATAGAATTGCTGAAAGGATGAACAGAACAATCATGGAGTGTGCAAGATGTATGATATTGCATGTTGGGTTGCCCTTAGATTTTTGGGTAGAAGTTGTTGACACTGCAGTGTACCTGATTAACAGAGGACCCTCTACAGCTCTGGATGGTGGAATTCCAGAAGAGGCATGGACAGGAAAAAAGGTAGATCTCTCATATCTCAAAGTTTTTGGTTGTGAAGCCTTTGTGCATGTAGATAAAGAAAATAGAAAGAAGCTTGATGCTAAGTCTATGAGGTGCACGTTTATTGGCTATGGCTCAGATGATTTTGGTTTCAAATTTTGGAATCTAGGAACTAACAAGGTAATTAGGAGCCATGATGTTGTTTTCAATGAAAAAGTGATGTATAGTGATCAGATGAGGAAGCTGAATCAATCTGGATAGAGCAATGAAGAATTGGATGAGGTGACAGTCCAAAATGAGCTCGCGAGAAAAAGAAATAATCACTTGCAGGAAAACATAGAGACCGACGTCGATAGGGTAGGAACTGACGTCGGCAGTACAGAAACTGATGTCAGTCATACAGAGACCGACGTTGGCAGGACAGGCACCAGCGTCGGCCAGGAAGAACTGGCATCGGCCAGTAACAGGTTTGCAGGTGGCCGAGGTCGGTCACTGTCAGATAATTTGGGCAGACAGCGTGTTGTGAACGAGTCTCAGACGCCCATCAGGAGGTCAGAAAGGGTAAGTAAACCTCCAATTAGATATTCTCCTTCTTTATACTATTTATTGCTAACTGATGGTGGAGAACCAGAGAGTTTTAAAGAAGCATTACAGGTAGAGTCCAAGAGTCAGTGGGAGCATGGCATGGTTGAGGAGATGGAGTCCTTGAGAGAGAACCAAACATGGGATTTGGTTGAATTGCCAGCTGGTAAGAGGACACTGAAGAACAGATGGACCTACAGATTGAAGGAAGGTGAGAATGGACAGATGAGATATAAGGCCAGGTTGGTAGTAAAAGGATTTGCACAAAAGCCAGGTATTGATTTTGATGAGATTTTTTCTCCTATTGTTAAAATGACTTCTATACGGGTTGTATTGTCTTTGGTTGCTATTGAAGATTTGCATCTTGAGCAACTAGATGTTAAGACAACATTTCTTCATGGAGATTTGGATGAGGAAATATACATGGAACAGCCAGAAGGATTTGAGGTCAAGGATAAAGAGAAGTTAGTGTGCAGATTGAAGAAAAGCTTGTATGGCCTCAAACAAGCTCCTAGACAGTGGTATTTGAAATTTGACAGGTTTATGACTGAGCATGGCTATAGTAGGTGTCAATCTGACCATTGTGTATATTTTAAGAGATTGGATAATGGTAGATATATTATTCTATTGTTGTATGTAGATGATATGCTGGTTGCAGGATGACACATGTAGGATATCTCTGAGCTTAAGGTGAAATTAGCTCAAACATATGCTATGAAGGATTTGGGAGCAGCAAATAAAATCCTTGGCATGAGCATTAAGAGAGATAGAAAAAATCACAGGTTGATATTGTCTCAAGAGGATTATGTGGATAAGGTGTTGAAATGGTTCAATATGCAGGATGCTAAACCGGTAAGCACACCTTTGGCTGGACACTTTAAGTTGAGTAAAGAACAATGTCCTAATTCACATGATGAGGTAGAGTACATGAGTAAGGTTCCATATTCTTCCACAGTAGGGAGTTTGATGTATGCAATGGTGTGTACTAGACCAGATATTGCCCAAGCAGTGGGAGTGGTAAGTAAGTATATGGCCAATCTAGGAAAGGAACACTCGAAAGTAGTTCAGTGGATCCTTAGATATCTGAGAGGAACTAGTAGTAGGCACTTGTGCTATGGAGGTTCAAATACTTCTCTACATGGTTATGTAGATTTAGATATGGCAGGTGATTTGGATGGCAGAAGGAGCACCATAGGTTATGTTTTTACTGTAGGTGGAATGGCGGTTAGCTGGATATCTAAGTTGCAAAAGGTTGTTGCCTTGTCAACTACAAAAGCAGAGTATATTACAGCCACAGAAGCTAGCAAAGAGATGATATGGATGACACGGTTCATGGAAGAGCTTAGAAGGGAGCATGGGAGTTGTAGATTGTATAGCGACAGTCAGAGTGCAATCCATTTGGCTAAGAATTCAGCCTTTCACTCAAGAACCAAGCACATACAGCTAAGGTACCACTTCATACGGCAGGTATTGGAAGATGGTGAGTTGAAGCTGGAGAAGATCCATACAGATAGGAATCCTGCTAATATGTTAACCAAGCCGATTAAAAAGGAGAAGTTGAATCTTCATTCAACTTCTATTGGTCTTCATGATTGAGTTGAAGATGGAGGAGCTAGAAGATGTTGTTGTACAGGTACTGGTGCAGCTGTTTATCTCCAAGTGGGAGATTGTTAAGGTGTGGAGCCTAAAAGCTTCACATATGAGTGCATTACAAAGTTGCAGGTTTACACAGTCACCGGCATCGGTCAGGAGCGACTGACGTCGGTCAGGAGCAGTTGAAGGAATGCCGGTGTCGGCAGAGGATCGGCTGACGACGGTCACAGGCAAATAGGCAGGAACCGGCATCAATTACCTGTGCGTCCAGAATGCTATTTCCGAGGACAGAACTGAGTGTTTGCATGATGAGTTTAAGTCTTAGTCTTAAGTTCGTGTTTCTATTATTAGCAAGATTGTTTTTAGAGCCCTTGTTCAAGAGGCTTAACTGTTTGTTGTAAGTGCATGCTCAAGTTTCCTAATTCTATATGTAGGAAAGATCTTCTTAGCTTATTTGATTGTATGAGTAGAACATTGTGAATGTTTGAAGGACAGTACAGAGTTGTATCAATCCAAGTTGTTGGAATTGATTGTACTTGAGAGAGAGAGCTCTTGAGGAATAGAGATCTAGAGAGAGATCTTGGGCATCTGAGAGAGGTGTGGAAGAAAGAAGTTTCTTCAATTGTATTCCTTTTGTAAAGAGTTTAATACAAGTTTTCAGGGTGGTTTCTTGTATCTCTTGTTCTGTGCTATTTATCATTCTAGTTACTTATCTATCTGATTTAATTCTGCGGTTTATTGCTTTCATAAGTGTAATCATTGTTGGTTGATCCCCAACATAACTAAACCCACTTAGACCTAACACCCCCCTTGGTAACCCTTGTCACCTTATGTTCATATCTTACCCTAACCCTTTTGACCTAACACTATTATCTAATATGATGGCATAATGTTTTAATGACTAAGTATAGTTTTGGCTTAAATTAATCTTGGTTTATTTATATTGATGTTATTTTAATATATAATATCGACTTAGGTTGATAGCTTATGTGGGAATAAATTAACCTCATTTAATGAGGTAGGTGGTATTATCGTGAAGGTTTCAAGGTTAATTGATCAATTTATGTTTAATCCTATCGATTTAACACTAATCCTCTTTTTTATTAGTGGTGGATCACTTAGTCACCAAGCCTTCTAGAATCACCATTAATGGTGAGGTTGGTAGGGGACTACCTTAGGATCTGTAGGTGTTTCTCTCTCCTCATAGAATTGAATACAAAGTGATTGGGGAAGAATGGGAAATGTGGAAAATAGAAATAAGTGTTAAGAAGATGGAAATTTTGGGGAGGAAATAGTAAAAAATCTTGGTTAGTTAGAGGAAATAGTAAAAAATCTTGGTTAATTTTAATGGTGAGCTTGATGGTTTATAAATCACACAGTGATGATTGATGAGTCTTAGAGTTTCTCATCCTTTTGAGTCTCTAGAATATTTTGGGTTTTTGTAAGTCTTTTAGTTTTTTTGGGTTATTTTATAACTTTTTTGGAATAATTATGAATATTTAGAGGCTACACATGCATCTAGAAGTCTTTAGAATTTTAGGTGCATACGTAAACCCCTTATGACAATATATCAATACATTCATTACATATAAACTTGTAATAAATATATATATAATAGATATATAGTGTTTGGTTCAAGTCTTTATCTATATAGAGTCATTTTGTTATTTCTATAACGAGTCATGGACTATGATTTCAAGCATGAGAGTTTGAAATTTTTGTGTGTTGTCTGTGTGTTCTAAAAGATGACTGGAGTTGATTATAACAACTGAATGTTATAAAGTTTGAAAAGCTATGTGTTTTTAGATATAATTACTATGTGTTCATTTTGATGATTGTGTTGTTTTTAAAAGGGTAACCATGGTCATTTAAATAAATTTACATTTATTTATAAAGGTAATGCATTGAATCAACAACATTATTATCTAATTTTATTTATAATGACTGTGTCAGTTTATAATGACTATGTTTGTCTCTAAAATGTCTATTGATGTTAATAATGAATTCCACACTCATTAAGTTTGGATATGTTATCTTAAGAAAGGATGTTGATTGTGCGGTTTTTCCTAAGTTAATTGCATTGATACTTATATCTCAGTAAACTCATTTTTTTGTTTCGTGACTTAAGGCTGAATGAGTTTATTGACTATGTTATTGAATCTCCCTGGGATTTTTAAATTATGGTAACATCATTCAGTATTCAATTGGAAACTTATATATAGGATAGGTTTTCAATATGTAATGTTACTTGGTTTTTGTTATGTTGTGTTTATACTGAACCTGAGTTGTGTTTATATATATGCATTGAATCTTGATACTTATGGATATATTCTATGTTGAACTCAACATATCATTTAATTTATCATTGTCTTTTATGAACTTTGTGATTAGAAATAGGTTGGGGTATTTCATTCAAATTTTGGGTAACCCATGACTTTATTTTGTTGGATTCATGGTTATCTAGTTACGAACCATTGCATTGTTGAGATTTTGAGCCTTGTCTCTTTTGTATGATTTTAGATCATTTGGATTCAATGGTGGAATTATATTTAATAAGTGATTCACACACACACACACACACACACACACACACACACACACACACACACACACACACACACACACACACACACACACACACACACACACACACACATATGATTTGTGTGACTATGTTCCTTATTATGATTGGGTTGTTTGTTTAGACTTTATATGTTTCACTATAATCTTTTATCTCAATTTTGGTATTTGGATTGATTTGGTCTTGACTTTTATTGGGTTTTGATTATGATTATTATTATTATCTTGGTTTAATGGTGTTTATTTTATAATCATGCATATTCCATTTTATTGACTGTGTCAAACTTTAAGCTCTAGGATTTATCTATGTTGTATGATTACTTCATGATGCCTATGAGTTATAGACTTTATATGTTTCACTATAATATTTTATCTCCATTTTGGTATTTGGATTGATTTGGTCTTAAATTTTATTGGGTTTTGATTATACTTATTATTATCTTGGTTTAATAGTGTTCATTTATAATCATGCTTATGCCATTTTATTGACTGTGTCAAAATTTAAGCTTTAGGATTTCTATATGTTGTATGATTACTTCATGATGCCTATTAGTTATAATAATAATATGATTAAATTCTTGATGTATTTGATTTATACTTTGACTTAGTCATTTTAATTTTTTTGGGTCATGTTTAGACCTATGACATATGGAAGCATGACTTTTTTCCTTCTATTGTGTTATATTAATAATTATTAATTGAGCTATATTTTAGATGTGTCATTATTTAGTTTGATTTCATTACTTGTTGGAATGTGTGGATTATCATTTTTGGACTAGACCTAAATATTTAAATGTATATATTATGAGTTTAGATGGTTAAGGCTAGTCATGATATTGGATGAGGCTCCAAGTAGGATAATTTTGAAAGATATATAATGGATTAGAATTAATCCATTCTATATCATTTGATGGAATAAGTTAACCATCCCCACTCCTAATCTATACTTAGATGGTCTAACTATTCCCATCTCACCTTAGAATGATTTGATTATGTTGCATGTGTCCTTTTGTTTAGTATGTATTTTATCTAGAGATTGATGTGCTAAAAATTCATTCATTTTCCTAGTTATCACAACCATCATCCCATTGATGGTTGGGGTGGTGAGGGCCACCAATGTTTGGGCTCATAGGGCTAGTTTTGTGGGTTCATCCTGATCAAATTTGACTCCATGCTTCGATGAATTCGTATGGAAGATGATAACAAATGTATTTATTGATTTGATTAATTATTAACATGTATAGATAATATCAATTATATTTGTTAAATTGATAACTATAGTGATCTTGTTCACTGTTAATGGATGTTATGAATAGATTATGGAAATGGAATATTTAAGAGATAAATTAATTATTCATTAAAGCTATTAAATAGGTACCTTGTATTATTTAATTATTGATTTGATCCTTTATTATTTATGATCACAATGAGCTAGAATGGATTGGGCATACTACTAGCTATATATGTCATACTAATCCTACATTTATTTAATAATCCTTAAGTTGGACTTAGCTATGTAAATGCAATCAATTCCTATATACTTGTTCATTGCCATATTAATCCTTTATTAAACTAACGTTCTCTTATAAGATTAATTACATCTTAGTTTATTAGTTTGATATATATGTACATCCTTAAGAATATTAATTTCCCTAGTAAATATTGATGTCAATTGGATATTCACATGGGATTTACTTAGACATTTTCACATTATATTTAATTCTAGAAATTTGTTTTAAATATAAGTAATAAATTAGGTATGAATTAAATTATTAAATAAGTTAATATTTGTTTTATCTTGCCGCTTTAAAGAAGCATATATATATCTGTGTGTGTGTGTGTGTGTGTGTGTGTGTGTGTGTGTGTGTGTGTGTGTGTGTGTGTGTGTGTGTGTGTGTGTGTGTGTGTGTGTGTGTGTGTGTGTGTGTGTGTGTGTGTGTGTGTGTGTGTGTGTGTGTGTGTGTGTGTGTGTGTGTGTGTGTGTATGTATGTATATGGATGATTTACATTGGTTTATTAATTCTAAAGTTTGTTTAATTTAGAATGAATGATTTCTATGAGAATTTAGATAAAAGTTACATAGTAACTTGCATTATCTAATTTAGTGTTGGTTAACTTGTTAATCTTGTTCATAAGTACATAGATTCATATGGGACACTTAATTCTTTCAGCATTGCATAAACTTGATAGCTGGACCATGAGAAAAATAAATAAATGTTCCCTTCTATCATGCACTTTAGACATAATTAACATCATACAAGGTATGTATTCCATTTAATATTATAAAATATTACTTATTAAGCTATGTTGAATTGTGGAATCTAATATTAATAAGTAAATACTTGTATTAATTGATATAGGAATTAATATTTAGTTAATTCCTATGATTTAAGAATGATCAAGCATAATGTTTTACTTAGATTATTTATTGGTTAAATAAATGAATAAGAGAGACTATAATAAAATAAAAAATGATAAACAAGTCACCATATCAACTTAATCCCTTAAATGATACTTAAGTTGTACACATGTTTTCTTTACCTTCCTTCCCATTAGTTGAACTTGTTTACATTGTTACTTCGGCTGCCAACAATGAAATTATAAGAGCTCCTTATATGGAACCTTTTATTTGGTTTCCACTCATCTTGAAACTAGAATGAACTTCATTTCCTAATAATTTTGGGTTCCATGCTTGAATATTATTGTTGAATTATTACTATTTTCTTGTTATCTAGTTGGATTATAACTGAATTCTTATACAATTATATCCTTAAGAATTTATTTATGAAATTTGGTATGAATTAAAAAGAGTTCTTTCTTGAATGGATGTCTAATTTAAATTCACTATTACTAGTTACAGTAGCTATTTATTTTATATAGAAATGTTAGATTCATTTACTTGAATGCCTTAAACTCTTTTATTATAGCATTGGTTATGCCAATCTAAATAGCTATATAGACATTGGGATAATAATTACACCATGAACTGTTATGAATATATGTGTTTGATATAAATAATGTATGAATAGTGAAATGAACTTAAACACTAAAGGGTGTTATAACCTAGCTGGTAGTACTAAAAAACCTTATATTTAATCTATTTTCTCTTATGTTTTAATATAAATTATTGTATGAATGAATCAAAATTTGAAAATGTTAAATTGATTCTATTTGTTTGTTTTTAAGTGCTTGTTTAATTTAAATAGCATGTATATTTGATCTAAACCCATGATTAACCTAAATGATAACTTAGGAACAATAAATTTATCCTTCATAGTAAAATCAATCCTTTAACTTAACTACCCTTGATCAGGATTAAACCCCACTAAGGAGAGTGAGGTATTTACGTACGGTTAAGGACCTATAAATGGTCCTATGAGGAAGTAAAAGTGCCATGTATGGTGATCAAGACTTATTAGTGTATGTGTACACTCATATTCCCCTAATTCCATAATCCTTTTATTAAAACAAAAAGTTTTCTCATAGCACCTTTTGTGTGTGTTTACCTCTAGTGAATTGTCTCAATTACCCTCCTTTGGTTCAAATTGTGTATGTTCATAGTGAATTAATTTAAAAAGACTTGTAAGAGGACCTAAAAAGTGTCCAAAATATACTCTAATATATGATTCCAAATTCTTTTTTGGGTTATTTCATATAATATTAGAGTAATGTTAACTCTAGGAATGAGTATTCTCCTTTAAACTATTACAATCTTCTAAGTTATCACTTGTGATTTCTTAGTATGGCTAGAATGTGATAAAGCAAAGGCAACATCCATATAAATCATTTGAATGTAAACCTAACTAAGGGTAGAGGTCAAGGATGTAGAATGGGTTGTCAAGGCTACATCCCCATTTGTAACCTATATGAACTACCTATGAATAATGCTAACACAAATACTGAGGTACCCCATGCTAAAGCAATTGATGGGATTCCAGATAATAAGCATGAAGAAACATTTAGTGGAATTTTTATAGGCCTTAACAATTTGCAAGGAAATATTGATAACCATGAGTAAACATTAAACAATCTTGATTTGTTATCCCAAGAGGAAGTACCTAGGTTAGAAATGAGACAAGTGGAAGGACCTATAATTCATGAAATGCCTTGGACCACCATTAAAACAATATTTAAATAGATGAAGAAGATTCCACCACCTACCTTTTTGGGTGAATAATAAGATGATGAAAATGATGCTTAGTTGGTACACTTGTAAAAGTACTTTAATTTTAATAATATGCCTTCCAATGTGAAAGCTAAAGTAGTAGCCTATCAACTAGTATGACCTACAACATTATGGTGAAACCACCTTTTTTATATTGAAGGATATCAGCCTTTGACTCTATCTTGGTATATTTTTGAAACTTAGTTTCATAAGAGGTACCTAAATAAAATTTATAATGAGTAGAGATCATTAATTTTTAGCTCTTAAAATAAGAGAACATGTATGTTGTTGAATATGAGAACAAGTTTTTAAACTTGATATGTCATGTGAAATATATAAATGATGAATAAAATAAGATTACTACGTTAAATATTAATCTTAATGAGATTATGATGCATGATATTAACATGTCCAATCCAAAAACTTTGGTTGCATCCATAAAATTAGTATACAGGGCTGAGGAGAAAGAAAAGTCTCACCAAAATGCAAGATAAGAATTCAAGTCAGGTAGGTAGTAGTATAAATCCAAGAACCTTTCTCCCATGAATAAGATATTCAAAAAATCTAATCCTAATCATGCATTTTTATGAGGCAATAAAAATTTAGTAAGTTTTCGAATCAAAATAGGAATTTCAGGTCCCATAGATCTTCCAAATATAGTTCTTACAAGAAGAAAAAAAATTTAAAAAATCCATGTGGACCTAGCATGGGTGATAACACTATTCCATTAGCATCTTCTAGACCAATTATATGCTAGTAATGTGGAAACAACCACTATAAAAAGGATTGTCCTAAATTGAAATCAGGCTAAACAATGAACCATAGAGTATATGTTGATGTCAATAATCGTAATATTAACTTGTAAGCCATTCCAATTGAGACTCAAGGTGTAATTAATGGTTTTAATTTGAATATCTTGATTGATTCTAGTGAAATAGATTATTTTATTTCTCCTTTTGCTACTAAATAATGTAATAGTAAACCTATTTTTATAAGAGAAGGTTAAGAAGTTAAATTTGGTATAGTAATAAAGTACCTATTCTTGAGTGCTTAAAACAAGTAGAATTATATATTGGTGTTTTTAAGACCAAGGTGAATATTCTTATCATGTCTTTATGGTCCTATGATATCATTCTTAGGATGGATTGGCTACATGAACATCAAGCAATACTTGATTATGTGGGAAAAAAATGTGATGCAATAATGACATTGGCCAAATTATAAAATTACAAGGTATGCAAGGGTTTGTAAGAGGTAAAACACTTTCAACCTTATAGATAAAAAGAGATATTAGGAAGGTTTGTAAGCTATATGCAGTCCAACTACAAGAAATATCTAATGAAAAAGAGTTAGAGCATGTAATTTTTCCTATTTTAAGGGAGTTTATGGATGTTTTTCCTAAAAATTTACCTAGGTTACCACCTAGGTGATAATTTGATTTCTCTATTGACATCATACCTGGATCTACCCTTGAATATAAGCTACCTTACTACATGAATGTATTTGACGTATAAGAATTGAAAGTTTAGCCACAAGAATGTTTAGATAGAGGAAGCATATGACCAAGTGTGTTTCCTTAGGATTCTTTGGTAGTCTTTGTGAATAAAAAGGATGGTAATCTAAGGCTTTACATTGATTACCACATGTTGAATAAGGTAACAATTAAAATTACTATCCTTTGCCTATGATTAATGATTTGTTTGACCAAATGAAGGGTGTTGTAGTCTTTTCTAAGATTGACTTAAGATCTGGTTACCATCTATTGTGCATAAAGGAAGAGGACATTCATAAAACTACCTTTAGAACCTGATATGGACATTATGAATTCATGGTTATACCTTTTAGCTTAACCAATGCACCTATAGATTTCATGAACCTTATGAATAGCATATTTAGAGACTTCTTGGATAAGTTTGTGATGATTTTTTTGATGATATTATAATTTATTCCAAAGATGAGGTTGAACATGACCAACACCTCCGTAAAGTCTTACAAAGACTAAGACAAGATAAGATTTATGGAAAATTATCTAAATATCCATTCTATAAATCTAAAATTCATTACTTAGGACACATTATTTCTAAAGAAGGCATTGTTATTGACCCTACCAAAATTAAAGCTATCCAATATTGGCCTACTCCTTTCGATGTGCATGAAGTGTGAAGCTTCATGGGTTTGATTGGTTATTACTAGTGCTTTTTTGAAATTTTTTCTAGTGTGGCATACCCCATCACTTCCTTACAGCACAAAGGAAAGAAGATCATATGGAATATTTAGTGTGAGGAAGCATTTATTAAGTTAGAAGGGATACTTATAATAGATCCTATTTTAATCATATCAAACACAAATCTTAACTTTTAAGTTTGGGATGATGCTTCCAAAGAAGGATATGGAGGTATCTTAACTCAAGATGGTAAGGTTATGGCTTATGAGTCATGAAAGTTGAAATAACATGAAAAGAACTATCCTATGCATGACATGGAGTTTGTTGTCATTATTCATGCACTTAAACAATGGAAACATTTCTTATTGGGATAACCCTTCCAAGTAAAATTTTATCATCGAAATCTCAAGTATTTATTCTCTCAAGAAGATTTAAATGCACACCAATATATGTAGCTAGAATTTTTGAACAATTTTGACATGAATATATCATATATCAAAGGAAATGAGAACCATGTGGTTGATAAACTTAGTAGATGCATTTACTTTAATATCTTTTCAGTGTTACAAGTAAATTTTAGAAGTGATCTTTTGGAACAACTTGCTGATGTATTTTGCCATGATGTAAGAGCATGTTTGGATGACAAACGAGTAGCAAAAATGTTTACTGAATTTTATATTATAATAGATGGCCTAATAAGGCATAAAGGCAAAATTTATGTCCCCAAGATGGGTGGATTAAGAAATTTTTTACTTAATAAATTTCATATATCACCTTATTATGCTCATTTAAGGGTTAAAAAAATGATGCATGAGCTAAAAAAGCTTTATCTTTAGCTTGGAATGAAGCATGATATTGCTGAATTTGTAACAAAATGCTTAGAATACTAGTGGATCAAAGCTGAAAATTGTCATCAAAGAGGGATATTGTACCCTCATGATATTCAAAAAGATAAGTGGGTTGTAGTTTCACTTGATTTTATTGTGGGGCTACTAAAATCACTCAACAAACATGATACAATCTTGGTAGTGATTGATAAAACAACTAAAGTTTGCCACTTTGTTCTTGGGAATTTAACAAATGATGCATACATATTCATAGAATAGTTTGTGAAAGAAGTATTAAAACTCCATGATATACCTAAAGTGATTATATTATATTAGGATATATTATTTACTTCAAGGTTTTATCATACTTTAACTATAACCTTTGGAACAAATATAAATTTCAGCTCTTCATATCATCTGAAAACATATGGGAAAATGGAATGGCTTAACCAAGTGATTAAAGATATGTTGTGTATGTATGTAATGAATTATAAAAAAAATGGGAGGATTATATTCATCTAGTTGAATTTTCGTATAATAATTCTTTACCATTTAGCTATTAAAATGGCACCATTTGAAGCTTTATATGGATGTAAGTGTAGAACATCTATTGGTTGGGACAAATTAGAAAATAGAGCTATTAATGGATCTAATTTACTACTAGAATATGATAGATAGATGGAAAAAATAAGGTAGAATTTAAAAATAATTTCTGATAGGCAAAAGAGACATGAAGATATTGAGAGAACCCCACATGAATTCAGTGTGGGAGATAGTTTTTCTACACGTTATACCATAGAAAAGTTCTATTAAATTTGGCAAGGCTTCCAAGTTAGTACCATGTTTTGTCAGGCCTTTCAACATAGTGTAAAAGATTATCCCCATTGCTTACTATATGGTACTTCCTCCTTCTCTTTTAAGGATTCATAATGTTTTTCATGTTACTTTATTGAAAAAATATATACCTGATCCATCTCAAGTTTTGGATTAGACTCATTTACAAGTCATAGAAGAGGAAAAGATCTAATTGAAACTAGTTAGAATCTTGGACCATCATAGCATTAAGCTACATAATATGGATATGAAATATGTTTTGGTGTAATGGGACCCTATCAGTGAAAGGAGAACTACTTGGGAAGACACTCATATTTTCAAACAACATTATGCATGGCTTTTTTATTAAGTCACTAGGATGGCTCCCTTCCAAGAGGGGATGTTACGATCCTATATTTTCACTATATATATTTTATTATGTTATTAACATCATGATTTTTAGAGTAGTTATTAGTTATTATTTAGCTATATTATCTATGGTACTTGCTATAGTAGTGTTGGTTGTGTACTTAATTATGTGATTAATTATTTTATGAACTTATTATTCCTGATGATGCTATTATAAATCTATATTTATTATCAATTTATGACAATGTAATTTATGTCATTTTTAGTGATTACAAGTTTTGTCTATGATCTAGGTAGGTGTTAGAGGCTATACTCCTAGAACCAATGAATTCTGAGCATGTCAATATGTTTGATAGGTATACTTGCTTTTTTATTGTCCTTCAAACACTTTGATTTGGTCATTATATTTGTTGATTATGGTCCTTTTATTGGTGATTTTTGTTGTGCCTTATTGATATCATTATGAGTAACTATTTATTATTATTTTCATTAAATGTTTTATCATCCACAACCTTTTTTGTATGCTCGTAGGTCTTTGAATATTCATTGTTTCTCCATTAACCTAGAGACCTATTCATTTTTGTACCTAAACTTATCTAAACCCACCCAAACCTAGGACCCCCCTTAGGTACCCTTGTCACCTTACATTCATATCATACCCTAATATCTTTGACCTAGAATTATTATCTAAGGTGATGTCATAATATTTTAATGAATAAGTATAGTCTTGGTTTGACTTAAGCTTGGTTTACTTTGATTGATGTTATTTTAATATATAATATCAACTTAGGTGGATAGCTTATGCAAGAATACATTAACCTTATTTAATGAGGAAAGTGGCATTATGGTGAAGGTTTCAAGGTTAATCGATCAATTTATGTTTAATCCTATTGGTTTAACACTAATCCTCTTTTTTATTGGTGGTGGATTGCTTAGTCACTGAGCCTTCTAGATTCACCATTAATGGTAAAATTAGTAGGGGAATGCCTTAAGATCCGAAGGTGTTTCTCTTTCCTCCTAGAATTGAGTGTGAAGTGATTGGGGGTATAGGGGAGTGGAAAAAACTAATGAGGAATGTGGATGGTAGGTAGAAGTGTTAGGAAGATGGAAATTTTGGAGAGGAAATAGTAAAAAATCTTGAATGGTTTTAATGGTGAGATTGATGATTTGAAAATCACACGATGATGTTTAGTGAGTCTTAGAGTTTCTCATCCTTTTGACTCTTTGTAATCTTCTACATTTTTTCAATTAAGTATTTTGGTTTTTTGGGTTATTTTTATAACTATGTTGGAATAATGATAAAAATTTAGAGGTTACACATATAGCTAGAAGTCTTCAGACTTATGGGTGCATACGCAAACCCCTTACAGTAATATATAGATAAATTTATTGCATATAAAGATATACAGTGTTTGGTTCAAATCTTAATCTATATAAAATTATTTCATTATTTATAGAATGAGTCGTGGACTACTTTTTCATGCATAAGAGTTTGAAATGTTTGTGTGTTGTCTATATGTTTTAAAAGATGACTATAGTTTATTATAATGGTTGAAAGTTATAAAGGTTGGCAAGCTCTATATTTTTAGATATAATTAATATGTGTTCATTTTGATGATTGTGTTATTTTTAAAAGGGTAACCATGGTCATTTAAATAAAGTTGCATTTTTTTATAAAGGTAAATGCATTGAATCAATGATGTTATTATCTAGTTTTCTTTTATAATGACTATGTCAGTTTAAAATGACTATGTCTATCTCTAAAACATTTACAAATATTAATAATGACTTCCACACTAATTAAGTTTTGACTATGTTATTTTCATAAAGGATGTCGATTGTGTGGTTTTTCTTGATTTCGTTGGGTTGATACTTCTATCTGGGTAAACTCATTTTTATGTTTTATGACTTAAGGCTGAATGAGTTTATTGGCTATGTTATTAAATCTCCCTAGGATTTTTTAATTATGGTAAAATCATTCAGTATTAAATTGGAAACTTGTATATCAGGTCTGGGCATTATTATTAGGTTTTGAATATTTATTATTACTTGGTTTTTGTTATGTTGTGTTTATATTGAACACAACTTGTGTTTATATATGCATTAAATCTTGATCCTTATGGATATATTTTGTGTCGAACTCAATGTATCATTTAATTTATCACTATCATTTATAAAATAAATTATTATAAATAGGTTGTGATATTTCATTCAACTATTGGGTAAGTTATGATTTTGTTTTGTTGGTTTCTAGGTTATTTAGTTATGAACCATTACATTGTTGACGATTCGAGCCTTGTCTCTTTTGTATGATTGTAGATCATTTGGAGTTGATACTGGAATTATATTTGATAAGTGACTATGTCATGTTTGATTTTACTAAGGTTTACCTTATAAAAATGTTTAGGTTTTTAATTTTATCGATATATATATATGCATACATACACACATGTATATATCTATATCAATAAAATTAAAAACCGTAACATTTTTATAAGGAAAACCTTAGCACAATCGAACATGACATAGTCACTTATCAAATATAATTCCAGTATCAACTCCAAATGATCTAAAATCATACAAAAGAGACAAGGCTCGAATCCTCAACAATGTAATGGTTCATAACTAGATAACCTAGAAACCAACAAAACAAAATCATAACTTACCCAATAGTTGAATGAAATATCACAACCTATTTATAATATTTTTTTTATAAATGATAGTGATAAATTAAATGATACATTGAGTTCAACACAAAATATATCCATAAGGATCAAGATTTAATGCATATATATAAACACAAGTTACATTCAATATAAACACAACATAATAAAAACCAAGAAATAATAAATATTCAAAACCTAATAATAATGCCCAGACCTGATATACATGTTTCCAATTGAATACTGAATTATTTTACCATAATTAAAAAATCTTAGGGAGATTTAATAACATAGTCAATAAACTCATTCAGCCTTAAGTCATAAAACATAAAAATGAGTTTACCCAGATAGAAGTATCAACCCAACAAACTCAAGAAAAACCACACAATCAACATCCTTTCTCAAAATAACATAGTCAAAACTTAATTAGTGTGGAAGTCATTACTAATATCCGTAAATGTTTTAGAGACAGACATAGTCATTATAAACTCACATAGTCATTATAAAATAAAACTAGATAATAACATCATTGATTCAATGCATTTACCTTTATATATATATCTTTGTGTGTGTGTGTGTGTGTGTGTGTGTGTGTGTGTGTGTGTGTGTGTGTGTGTGTGTGTGTGTGTGTGAATTATGTGACTATGCTCTTTATTGTGACTGGGTTGTTTGTTTGGAATTTATGTGTTTTGATCTAATATTTCATCTCAACTTTGGAGTTTGGATTGATTCGGTCTTGACTTTTATTGGATTTTGATTATGCTTAGTATTATCTTGGTTAAATGGTGTTTATTTTATAAGCATGCCTATGCCATTTTATTGACTAGGTCAAACTTTAAGCTTTAAGGTTTCTCTATGTTTTATGATTACTTCATGATGCCTATGAGTTATAATAATAATATGATTAAATTCTTGATGTATTTGATCAATAATTTGACTTCATCATTTTAAATTTTATAGGTCATGTTTAGAACTGTGTCATATAGAGGCACAACTTTTTTCTTTATTTTATGTTGGATTAATAATTATTAATTGAGTTATATTCTAATTATTTCATTATTTAATTTGATTTCATTACTTACTAAAATATGTGGATTTTCATTCCTAAACTAGACTTGAATATTTAAAAGTATATATTGTGGGTTCAGATGGTTAAGGATGGTTGTGATATTGGATAGGGTTCAAGAAGGATAATTTTGAAAGATATATAATGGATTATAATTAATCCATTCTATATCATTCAATGGTATAAGTTAACCATCCCCTATCCTAATCTATACTTAGATGGTTTAACTATTCCCATCTCACCTTGAAATGATTTGATTGTGTTTCTTATGTCCTTTTATTTGGTATTTCTTATGTTTAGAGATTGATGTGCTCTAAAAATTTCATTCATGTTATCAATTACCACAACCACCATCTTGTTAGTGGTTGGGATGGCAAGGGCCACCGATGGTTGGGATCATAGGGTTGGTTGGGTGGATTCATCCGGATCAACTTTAACTCCATGCTTCAATGACTTTGTATGGAAGATGGTAAAAAATATATTTATTGATTTGATTAACTATTAACATGTATATATAATACTGATTATAATTGTTAAATTGATAATTATAGTGATCTTCTTAGCTATTAATAGATGCTATGAATAGATTATGGAAATGAAATATTGAAGAGATAAATTAATTATTGGTTGAAGCTATTATATAGGTACTTTGTATTATTTAATTATTGAATTGATCATTTATTTATTGCAATCAGAATGAGTTGGAATGGATTGGGCATACTACTAGTTATATATGTCATACTAATCCTCCATTGATTTAATAATTCTTAAGTTGGACTTAGCTATGTAAATGAAATCAATTCATATATACTTGTTCATTTTTATATTAATCCTTCATTGATCTAACATTCTCTTATAATATTGATTACATCTTAGTTTATTAGTGTTATAAATATGTACATCCTTAAGAATATTCATTGCCTTATTAAATCTTGATGTCAATTGAATATTCACTTGGGATTTACTTAAATATTTTCACATTATATTTAATTTTGGAGATTTGTACTAAATAGAAGAAATAAAATCAAGTATGAATCACATTACTAAAGAAGTTAATATATTTTTTAGCTTGCCACTTTAAGGAAACACACACACACACACACACACACACACACACACACACACACACACACACACACACACACACACACACACACACACACACACACACACACACACACACACACACACACACACACACACACACACACACACACACACACACACATGGATGCTTTACATTGGTTTATTAATTTTGTAGTTTGTTTAACTCAAAATAAATTATTTTTATGGGAATTTAGACAGAAGTTATGTAGTAACTTGCATTAGCTAAATTAGTGTTGGTTAGCTTGTTACTCTTGTTCATAATTACATAGATGCATATGGGACACTTAATCCTTTCAGCATTGAATAAACTTGATAGTTGGACTGTGAGAAAAATGAAATAAATGTTCCCTTATATCATGCACTTTAGACATAATTAACTATGTGCTAGGTATGTATTCTATTTAAAACTATAAAATAATACTTCTTAAGTTATGTTGAATTGTGGAATCCAAGATTAATAAGTAAATACTTGTATTAATTAATAAAGGAATTAATATTTAGTTAATTCATATGATTTAAGAATTATCATACACAATTTTTTACTTAGACTATTTATTGGTTAAATAAATGAATTAAGAGAGACCATAATGAAATCATAAATGATAAACAAGTTATCATATCACCTTAATCCCTTCAATGATACTTAAGCTATACACACATTATTTTCTGTACTTACTTTTTTATTAGTTGAACTTGATTACCTTGTTGCTTTAGCTATAAATAGTGAAAATTTTAAGATTTCCTTAAGTGGAACCTTTTATTTATGTTCTACTCATCTTGAAACTCGAATGAACTTCATTGCCTAATAATGTTGGGTTTCGTGCATGAATATTATTATTGAATGCTTGTTATTTTATTGTTATTTATATGGATTATAGATGAATTCTAATACAATTATATCCTTAAGCTTTCATTTATGGAATGTTGTATGAATTGAAAAGAGCTCTTTCTTGAGTGGATACCTGATTTAAATTCACTATTACTAGTTGCATAAGTTATTTTTTATATAGAAAACTTAAAATCATTTTCTTGAATGCCTTAAACTATTTTATTATAACATTGTCTATGCCAATCTAAATATTTGTATAGAATATGGAATGGCAATATTGAGTTATAACTACATCATGAACCACTATGAAAATCCACATTTGATATAAATGATGTATGAATAGTAAAATGACTTTAAATGTTGAAGGGTGTTATAACCTAACTAGTAGCACTAACAAATCTTGTATTTAATCTATTTTCTTATATGCTTCAATATAAATTATTGTATGAATGAATCAAAATCTAAAAGTGTTGAATTGATTATATTTGCTGGTTTTTAAGTGCTTGTTTAATTTAAATAGCATGTACCTTTGATATAAACTCATGATTAACATAAATGATAACTTATTAACAAAAAAATTATGCTTCCCAGTTAAACCAATCCTTTAACTTAACCATTCTTGAGTGGGATTGAAACCCACTAAGGAGAGTGATGTATTTACCTAGGGTTAAGGACCAGTAAATGGTCTTATAAGGAAGTAAAAATGCCACTTATGGTACTCAATACTTATCAATGTATGTATACATTGATATGTCCCAAATCCCATAATACTTCTATTAAAATAACAGACTTTTCCATAGCACCTTTTGTATGTGTTTACCTCTAGTGAATTGCCTCAGTTCCCTTCCTTTAGTTCCAATTGTGTATGTACATAGTCAATTTATTTAGAAAGTCTTTTAAGAAGCCCTAGCATGTGTCCAAAGCGTACTCTAATATATGATTCTAAATTTTTTTAGGGGGATTATTTCAGATGAAATGAATATTAAACCAAGACATGAATATGGTTTGTAAGTCTAAGGTGATGGCATTAGTTAAATTTAATCATAAATTGAAGAGACTTAGGTTGATGGCATGTTATTTTCACCATGATTGAATAACCTAGCCATGAAGGGATTTGGTGGTTGAAGTTGGGCATACTTGATTAGGGTTAATATTTTTTATTGATTCACTCAAGGGCTTAGTAGATTGTGTGCATGGTGATTTTGGGGGCTACATGTAGGAAGCTAAGGGTTTTGAACTTGAATTCATGAATACAAAATCTAAGCATGATATTTTTTATGTGAGAGTTCCATTTAGTGGAATGAGGAGTTTAACTAGTTAAAACTTTGATAATAGAAACATGTACTATAAATAAAAGAAAAGAAAAGAAAAGGAGTTAAGAAGGATGACTATTGAGTTAGAAAAAAGGAAAGGAGAAGTAGTAATATTTGGGGCTGATATTTTTTTATAACATTGTGTCATAATAATGAGTAATTACATTATAAATATTTGTTTTATGAAACAATGTGTTTATTGGGTTCTTTCTTACTTTAAATAAACTATTGATTTAAGGTTTGGAAGTATATAGGCTCCTGAATAGACCTAATTTTTTTATTGTTTTGCAAAAAAATTGGTCAAGGAAGCATCTAAGGGTGAGATCATGAGAATACCTCTCCCTTGGAAGGTATATGGGTAAACGCAAATGTTGAAAAGACTCATTGGTTACTCTCCTAGTTTGGTTTTATGTTGTGGGTCTTTTGGATGATTTTAGCTATTTTGGATTTTGAACCCTAGTTCTTTTTAGATGTGTATTTTGATTGGTTTATAACTTGATTAGTGTGATTTGATGCAAGTTTGGTTTTAATGGACTTTTTGGTTCATGTGTTGTGTTTGGCTTGAACCCTTGATTATTATGAGACCCTTGTTTAAACTATGATATTGTTGCATAACGCTTGTTGGATTATCTATGTGTTTCAAGATTTGTCAATGGGTACCTGATTCCACCACCAACTGATGGTTGGAGTGGGTAGGGATAACTACCTATGGTATCACTTATCATGCATGTGAAGATATTTTTCATTATTGATTTCTCTTATTGGATGTTGAGTGTAAAAATAGATTGGTTGTACATATTGTTTATAGTGCATTCTTGTATCTAAATGTGGATTCCATTTGGTAAGGTTTTATATAGCTACAATGAGGTAAATCAATAGTTATAATGTTTCATTAATCAAGGGATAATCCATCTAATTTACTTTTTTATCTATTTAATTATTTTAATACCTAAGAAAGGTGGTCCATGGAGAATGTGTGTTGATTATAGACCACTAAATAAAATATCCATCAATAATATGTACCTCTTCCATAGTTTTATGATATTTTATATCAACTCTAAAATGTTAAATACCTTAATAAGTTGGATTTAAATTCAGGTATAACTAATTAAGGATTAAAGAATAGGACAAATGGAAAAAAACATTGAATACAAAAAAATGGCTATGTGAATGGTTGATATTACCTTTCACATTATTATGCATGTATTCAATTGTATAGTTTCTCCATGATGATAACCTTGTGATTTTTAAGAGTAAACAATGTTTAAATTGTATTTCTTATTCACTCCTTTTAGCGTATACATTCATTGATGTAACAATGAATAAATGTTTTAGGGAAATGAAGGATTTATGATTATTATGTTTCAAATCTAGTCTGGAAATGATTATTAAGTAAGATTCAGAATTGAGTGGATGTATGTTGGTTGATACGTATATTAATTTATTTACTATTATTTAATCCATGGCAAGTTGGAAATGTTTCTCAAGTTTGCTATTCTTAGTACTAGTATATATTGCATTTAATTGGAAAATAAAATAATCGATTATAAATATTTCTTGAAGTTTAATTATTAAGATCATAATTTTGGGTTTGTAATTTCATTTGAAAATAGCTATTATTATTCATTACGTATATTATTATTATTATTATTGTGGTCTTTGATTTTCATATGAAAATTATTATTGTTATTCATTACTATGATTTAGGTAGGATTGAGCCTCTCAATAGTGAGATGATCATAGTTTCCAATGGAAATATAAGAAGATGTTTGATCTTAAACAATTTGTAATGTGACTTGGCTGTAATTTGTTTTTGGATTCATAGTGGAAATGAAGGTTTTTGTAATCACTATATTTTATGCATACTGAATAATAAGGATATGCATTTTTTTACTTGTATCATTGAAAATAATCTTCCTCCTATAGGTTTGTGAATGAATGATTGTAAATACTATTGTATGTGTTGATTGATGTTTATGATATGGATGCTTGTTTGAGTGTTAATCTACTAACTTATTGATAATTGTAAATATACTTAAAAAATGAATTGAATATCTCTTTGATTCAATGCATAACATTGAATAAGAATGAAATATAGGTTTCTTACAAAGGAAACAAATGTAGAGGTTGTATGTTTGTTTATATATTATTAAAACTAGTTGGTTGTGAATAATAAAGTTGTGTATTATGAGTCAATAGGGTAATTAATTTATCAATTTGTTAATTGGTTATTACTTGTGAATTAGTGTTAATGTTCAAAATTAATCCTTTACCTTTGTTTCATTAATGTTAGGTAAATATTGATGAGGTTTTAATATTGATTACCATCATTAAATAAGTTTTAAAAATAATCCTTAAATTATTATGGATTATAACATGATTGTACTTGTTATTTATTTTAAGAGAAATTATAGAATGTATAATTCTAAGATGTGAACATGAAGTGTAATAATGTTAAAGTAAGTTATATTTACTCCTCATGGGTTATATTTTGAAATATACATGTATATGGATGAATTTCTTGCACTTGATGTATTAAGTTATTTATAATGTTGTATATATGTGATATACTTATTTGTAAATATGAATAACGACTTAACAATATAAATTTATTATAAATTTTGGTGTAAGTGATATTTTGATAACTTATTAGTGATAAGGAATCGACGCTGTCATTTAGTATTACTTTGTTAATAGATGAGGTTATATGGGAATCACTAAGTATATTAAAAATAATGAACAAATTGTAATGATTTGGGTTCTTTAAGATTATTGGTGGAATGTAAATTCAATTTCATATGATTTGATATTTGTATTTTAACTATACAATGGGTATGTTAGGGAAAATTATTTATTCCTCAAAACATTGATTCAAATAATGATAATTCTTGTGTATTGATGGGTTCTTTAGATTTAATTGATTAATTTGGTGTATTTACATTACAGGTGGAAATTTATGTAATATATACAAAGATTATTTAAGCTTTTTTTTATTACCTTATTGTCTAGCTTTCTCTCATCTCTCTCTTGGTATATTAATAATGAAGTTGAGTAGAAATTATTAAATGTTTGAATTTTCATATCATTTAAGTGAATACTTATGGTAGATATGGTTAGTAAATTTAAGATAATGAATAGAAAACCTTGGTTTAATTTATATATCATTATGGGTCTTGTATTGGTTATATTAAATCAAGTTGTGATACCTCATGAAATTTAATCTCATGAATGAATAGATCCTGATGTAATAAACATATAAATAATAATCCATGGTTGTTATTAATATTAGTAAAAGGGTATGCTAGAATCTTGGTTAAGACTATCTTATTTAAGTTGTCTTTGTTATGTTTTAATTGAGAAAAGATTATGTATGATTTTATAAACCTATCAAGATCATCGATAACTACACCTTAGGTCTATAGGGAATTCAATGGGGTCATGATAAATTAACAAATGGTTATGCTGTTTTTCAATTATATTTATTAGGTAGTGGTTTCATGTGGTTACTTATATGGGTTGTTTTACCTTTTTTGAATGAATATTTAAGTCTTGAGGATACATAAGTGGTCCTATAACCTAGTAAAATCTTAAATATGGAATTTGATATGTATAAGTGTTTAAATATATATATATATATATATATATATATATATATATATATATATATATATATATATATATATATATGATCCAAATGAGTATTTAAATTATGGATTATTCAAGTGTTCTTATGGAAATCAATTTATTGAGTTTATAAGGATATTTGATGTTATGAATTAAAAAGAAATCATTTGTTCCTGATTTATTTCTTTATGATGTAATGTTCATTTATTGGTTTATTTAAGTTCCTATTTTTGTTAAAACCAATGATAAATGTGGTTCAATTATGGTTATGGATAGATATGACACTGATTGCCTCACATATGTTTAATAGGTGTTTAATCTTGAAATACACTAACATGGAGTTTAAATTTTGTAAATGGTTGTCTTCTTATTTTTTATGGTTAAGTGAATGATGTTAATGATTAAATGTATTCCAAGGTTTCATTAATTGTATTAAGTACTTATACTTTGTGTTATAGTATTCTTAGTTTCCTCCATTTATAACATGGGTTACGCTAAACTCTTATTTATATTTGTATTGTGAAAGATAGTTATGTAAATGTTGTAGTCACTAATTGTCTTGTATCCTAGTTATGCATGCATAACTTCCTTAAAAGTAGGGTTTTTTAAAACTTGAAATTTTTGGGTAATGAAAATATGTATGAGTATATGTAAAATAGTTACAAAATCAAAGTTCTATGTTAAAAAAATTACAATTGAGAATATAGGTGCATGGCATTATATACCACTTGGCATAAGATTCAAGGGATATGATATTTAATAAAATTCATGCTTACTAAAATTTAAAAGTCAAATTTTAAAATTAAAAAAGGCTTGATATTTAATCATGCTCATGTGTTTTCAAATTTCAAATTTATAGTTTCAAAATAAAAAATGTTTATTTAAATGTGAATCTATGAGCAATGTAGTCATGAATATTATTCATTCTCTTTTGATCATGAAAATAGATTATATACCCATATAAAATAGTGTGATTTGATTATATTATGATTAATTTACATTCAAGTCTAGCGATGCTCAATGGCCTTGGAATTACTTTTGTTTAACGCATAGTGTGGTTCTATATTCTATAATAAGTGATGTACAGTCATTATAGTGACACTCAAAAACCTTGGAATCACTAATAGGGAACCCATAGTGGTTCCACCTTATTAAAATTAGTACATTATGTTATATTAGAAATTCATTAGATCTGAAATATGCATTTTTCCATCTCATAGGATAGTTATTAAAAATTAATAATTTCAATGATTCAACATAATAAACTACTTTCTCTAAGTGTTTCAACAAGAGGGTATATTTTGTCCAAAATCTTATGTGGGATTAGATATAAATTATTTAATTGATTCATTATATTCATGGGTATAGTGACACATAATTACATATTACTCTCCCTTTGCCACTCAAAAGATTGTTCATTTTCCTAACTAGGAAATGAACAAGACTAAAAACATCCTCTCTCCAATTGGTGCAACATGAACATTTTATATAGGTGACATAATAAATTATGCATAAAGGTTTTTTCATGATGTATTATGCACAATAAAAATTAAAAGTCACAATACAAAGTGTGTATAACACCCAAGTTTCATTTTTTCCTTTATTCTAGCAATATAATTACTAGACTAAATTTAGGAGGGGGTGTAGACCTCAAATTTGGTACATGCCCATATTTTATGTCATTTATTGTAGATTTTTAAATATATAATATTGATGGATAATAAAGTATATTTTGGTGAATTTTACTTGGGTGTTCTCTATTCTAGTTCATGCATTCATCTATTTGATGTTTATCTTCTCATTTTGTCATGGGGGCCCCCAATCCTAAGCTTTTATACCTTTATACAAGTTCATTGTTGACAAATAAGAACATTCCTATGATATTGTATACAAAGAGATAACTTTTCCAATAGTAATTTTTGGATGTTCTTTTAAGTCATGCTTAATTTATTTTTTATTTTCTGTCTTATCTTTGGTCATCTTTTGTGTGCCAATAGGTTCCATTATTTCAAATCAAAACCTATATAAAAATAAGGATAATATAATGTATTAAGGGTGGATCTCCTCACCCTTCAATTATATTTAAATGTTTTTGTGTTACACACACACACACACACACACACAAACACACACACACACACACACACACACACACACACACACACACACACACACACACACACACACACACACACACACACACACACACACACACACACACACACACACACACACACACACACACACACACACACACACACACACACACACACACACACACACACACACACACACACACACACACACACACACACTCACTCACTCTCTCTCTCTCTCACACACACACACACACACACACACACACACACACACACACACACACACACACACACACACACACATTGAAGCTAAAGTTTTCAAAGGATGAATTTACATTTTCATGTTTATGCCAAGGGTAAAATATGAGAAATAATATATATAATTTCATTCATAATTTCAAACATACACATAAGTGGAAGAAACACATTCATGTTTTATCCCTCTTTGGATTATTTTAAATGTAGTGAGATTCTTAGTCATTTAATGGATATTGGATAAGGTCATTTCAATTCAATCCCTTTCACTCAACACCCACTTATTTGATATCATTTTTTTTGTGTGCAACAAACTATGTTTTTATCATTTCATGTATTTCACATGATATTATATATCTAAAAATATGTCAGTAAATCTAATTAACAAATTAACATGTGGTGTAACAATCATATTTTCATCACAGTAAACAAGGAAACATCTGTGGTCAATGAACTCAAGTAGCCTGCATTGATGTCCACTTATAGCAATCTTGTCTAAAAACACTCTCTAATCCTAAATATGAAATGTTATTATTAGGGTTCTATATTTGTCTATCTTTTATTACTAGTCATTAATCACACTAAACTAGGACAAGAGTGTGGTCAAGGGACATGGACATTATCACACTCTTATCTAACTACAACTATCCTATCTATAAATAGTTTCAAATTAATTTTAATAATACTAATCATGCACAGTCACATCTTTTACTAATTTTCACTTTTAGACATCTAAAATAGTTTAAAAAATATGTGTTTGAGATAAGTATATTTATTATTAGTGTTTTCCAAAAAAAAAAAAATCATAGTTATGAATTGTTAAAATTAGAATTGTTTATTATTTACATCTTTTGCTTTCTCATATCTATCTAGTTTTACACCTATTAACATTATAACATTTGGTTGTTTTATGAAAAATAAATATTTACACTCATTTGTTTTGTTATTATACATATTAAGTAATATAAATATTCTATTAGTTTTATCCTATTAGGATTACATTAATCTGAGTATAGACAAAACATATGGGTGAACGCATTCCTTGTCTTGAACACATAAAATCCATATATTCCTTAGGGTTTCATTCTATTTTCATAAATTTTTGATTTTTGTACTTAATTTTTATTTTAAAAATTATTTCTAATTTTTGTCCTTAATTAATTTTTAATCATAATGGAAGACACAATTAATGTTAATGATATATTTGATGAGTTTAATAAGTATAAAATAATTGAATATCTTCATATGAATACTCAATTGGATGATGCAATGTTACATGTAACTAGAGTGAAATAAAAATTAATGCTAAAGATGTCACATCTAAGGAACCAAAACATGAAATCTTTATCGACACTCATACACATTTTAGAGGTATTGATTATACAATGGCTGTTTAAGCTACTAATATTTTTAAAAATCCTATATTTAGACCTTTAGTGACATGTGATATCCACCCAAGGTATGAGTAAACACAAGGTTTTCTTTAAATTACTATGATTATCCATACATAGATTACTATCATAACGTATATGATTACTACTCATGTCACACCATCTATTGATTCATATTTTTCTATGTAAGATGCTCAAATCCTTGTGAAAATAGTCATTAATTTACATAATAATGTTTTATAATCATAAAATCATTCTTATAAATTAGTACATATCACTGATTCTCATGTGTCACTACATAATCCACTATCTCTTGTGATCTCATATTATCCCTTATCTATAGTTTTTTTGTCACCTAAACTTACAATTTATAAAGGTAAGGGTGATCCAAAAAAATATTTGATCCTTTGATGTAGCATGTTTGGACTATGTATCCAATTATAAATTATTAACTAAGCTATTTTCATGGGGTCTTAAGTATTATGACTTATGTTTGTTTTTTAATCTTCCTTTCCAATCATTTCATGCCTTCAAACCTTTGGCTGATCAAATTTTAGCACATTTTTCAATCAACATCAATGAGAGTGTATCTTATGATCAAATTTTAAAACTTTAATATAGAACCAATGATCTTATTAGTGATTATGTGTTTTGTTACAATACTATGCTTCATAAAATAACAAATCTAATGGATGATAATTAATTACATGATACATTGAAGCAAATCTTGCTTACTCATCTACATGATTCTATTTTTCTCAATTGATTCAAATATTTTGTTGACCTATGTCACACATTCAAGGATAGATAATTCAAACTTATTGTAATAAATAAAATGAAGTATGATTCTAAGAATTAAACCACTTATAGTGCAAAGGTTTTTATTAAAACAACTTTAAAATAAAAGGTGAATGATAATAAGAATGATACAAAATCAACAGTTAACACAATCTCACAACCAAATAATCCATTTGTTCTCTTATCTCCTCTAAGGAGGTAATTTTCACACTTACTAGAAACCTCTTCATAAGGTATTTCAAAAGTTACTTTTCAACCTTATATATCCATCCATATAATTAAGTGTCAATACGAAGGATTTTATAGTAATGCATATTATGATTATCATAGATATATAGGACATTCAATTAATAGATGCATTAATTTTTAACATAGGATACAAGATTTGATAGATTAAAACATAATTATTTTTAACACATCTAAAAATGATTCAAAGGTACAAACTAATGGGAATGATAAGTTTAAAATATTTTCCAAGCCCCTTCTTAATCATAAATCACAAGAGATAATGACTAAAATTTAAGTGCAAATGGCTTACAATTCACATCCTCCTCTATCTTATATTTATATAACCAAGGAAGAGAATCCTTGAAATGTTATTATTGGCATACTTTAGACTATGTAAACACATAAACATGCTATCAAATTTTATGAGCATGAATTTTTTGATAATGGGTATTTCGATGATGCATTATTTGTACGTATGTATATTGATTCACAACCTATGCCCAATGTCATGGTAATTAATGGTTAAAGTGAGAATATTTGAAGCATGACACTTATTACAATTCTTGGATATAAAAAAGTATATTTTATTGTTATAAGGAAGATGGTAAAGGGATTTTATGGACAAAAATAGAACCTTCTTGGGATTATTTTACTACCACTTCAAGTGGGTCCTACCATGGTTTCTAATTTATTATTAGTTATATCAAGTACAGGGGAATTTTACATGTTATTAGGACATCCTTGGATATATAATATATATGTAGTACCATCTTCAATACAAAAATGTGTGAATAATATACATGGTAGTAGGTTGGTAATAATTTAAGGTATTTAATAAGAATATAATCTTTGGTAATAGATTATCCTCCACCTCCACTCCCACCATAATTAGTTGAATAACCTATTAAAGTTAAATTTACTCATACATCTCAAAGTAAGATATTATATTTTCCTAAACTACTATTACTACATCAACCATTACATCAAAGGTTTGTTTAAGACTCACAAGAGCTATCATCTACTTTGTCATGACCTATGCTATTAATATGGACTCCTTCACATGTTTCACAATGACAATAGGAAAATTGTTTTATCTTGTATCACACTCCACAAAAAACTATGATTAATAGATCTACTTAAACACACAAGATTATATGGTTGATGATGACCATGATGTATATGTCATAACATAATATCATTTTTTATATTCTTATAAAAATACACACGTTATTGCTCAATCACAACATGTAACATTATTAAAATTTGACACAAGACCTAGACATTGGAATCCTACTAATGGGATCAATTATTATCATCACATTAAACTATAAAAGATTAAAAACTTACAAAAAAGTAAAAACTAAGACCTATGTATGATATGTATTGTTAACATGATTATGTTATGTTTTATCATATATGTTACTTTATATATATATATATATATATATATATATATATATATATATATATAATAACACTAATTTAATTTTAAACATGAGTGAGAAGTAGGACATACATGTTTCATATGGCATGGGCACACACATGTGAGACATTCCTAAACTTAGGAGTTACCTTCCTAGATTGGGGGCATTCTTTCACTATGGGAATCTTACTAAGGCACACATATTTTATATTTATTTTAATATTAAATTTATCATATTATGGTATACATTGATTTTTTAGAATATTCATGATCTTTTATGCATTATTAATGTTATTGTGTGTTACATGATGTGATGTTTTGTTGTTTATTACATTGTGTATCTCTTTTTCTATTATATATTTTTAATCTATTTTGGGTGACATTTGATTTTACATTGTGTGTGACTCTTACCTCATGTGACATTTTATTATACATTGTGTATATATTTCATTATGTGACATTTGATTTCCCATTATGTGTGATTGTTACCTTGTGTGACATTGAGTGCTATTTTTTGTGATTTATTATGTTCATCATGGCCATCACAAAGGCTTGTTATTGTATACAATGCCATTATATATATCATCCACCCTCCACATAATTATTACTTAGTTTATGGGTGCTCTTTGTGATGTTAAATATTCATTGGATTCTTCATTTTTATATATATCTTGACATGGAATTTGTATGCTTGAAGATGCATGTTTCATATATACTCAAATCATTTATTGTTACTATGATGACATATTATTAAAATTATTATATCCTTTTTTTATATAGCTTGATGGGTTTAACTAATTTTGATATTATTAATATGTAGGCTACATCTCTCACCTCAAAATGAGGGAATATATAAATGTATATTCTTAGAGATTAAGCTTTTATAATTAGATATTTCAGATTTTGGAAACATATTACTTTAGAATTATATAATTTGATGTCAATTATTATAAGTTTTACTTAGATTATGACAAGTTTGGAATAAAATTTAGGGCATATGTAGGACACATTTCTTGATTTTATAATATTGTGATAGTATTTCAAAGATTATATGAAATTATTACATAGATTATATGATTTGGATTACAAATCATGAAATTGGAGACATATTAAAGGCATATGTTCACATTTTCATATATATTATGTTACTTTGGACCTATATTACATAGGATATTTTATTTATAACATATGTAAGGCATATGTGGTGCATTATACAAAATTTGTACTTAAGAATTAAGTAGGAATTATTCAAGAATCACTCAAATTGAGTCATATAATTTATTTACAATAGATGATTTAGAAACTTTACATAGATTCTTAATCATTTCTCTTATATATTTTAACCCACAGTGGTTTCCATTTTATAGATATAGTGAGTTGTGTGGGGTTGTAGTTTTATCTAACTTAACTTATAGGCACTTCTCCATTTTTAGTGATTATTAGAGCATATTTATCTCAACCTATGGTTTTACATTAGAATATACAAAGGGCATAATTACACCATTATCATTTTTTAAGTGCATATTTCATTCATGTACAAGTTTTTATATATTAAGGTGAAATACTCAACACCTACTTGAGCACACCCATCGTTGTTATCTTAAAGTATCACCTTCTATACTTTTACTCTATTAATTCCATTACTAGAATAAACGGTGGGGCCGGGAGGGGGGTTGGTGGTGGGGGGGTGTGGGTATGATGGGTGGTGGGGGGAAAATGTAAACACACATATGATAATGTGTTGTTTGAATAATATTAACATATGTGACTTATGCACACATATATGACTCTTGTTCACATTATTACTTGTCCATTCATCCATATATGAGCTCAACCTTACCAAATTATCATTATTTTTATATATGATTTCCATAGTCTCTACCTAAATAACTAAATATGATTCTCAATTTTTCTTTTAATACTATATCACTCTTATTTATTTTGAGATAATTCCATCCTTCCTCAAATATTTATTCTATTATGGACCTATACACTTAGGTTGAGCCTATCTACATTAATTTTAATGTATATTTTTTAAAATTTAAATTGTTCATATGGGTAATCCCATACATTGTGAATGTCATTTTGGAAGAAATTACATAAAGTGGTACTTGTATTAACTTATCGATCATAATCATATTAATATTTATCACTTATGTATCTATCTATCATTGGAAATCAATTTCCAAATTGAGTTCCTAAATTATCCTAAATTTTACAAATATCTAATCCCTTAGAGTATATGGCCTTGAGCTAATTTTAAATACACATGCAAGGCCTAATCATAGGTGTTCATGTGTTGAAATCCATAAATAAGATTTCATTTCATGATAGTATTAAACATGATTGCACACACTCAACTAGGGATACAAAGAGAACAAAACAACATGGTCTAACATGATCTAAGAATAAGTAAAATCAAGGATAAACCTAATGATATGTGTATACACATATTTTTGGTATAATACATTTTTATATTATATATTTATCATGAATTATCACACTCAATATATTTATGTACATTTGGATATTTTTAGACACTTTACTTCCATGGTAGACCCTTTATAGCTTTGTTTCATCTATATTTACTCATAAGCATCTTCGATCTATCAATTGTATATAACATGTTCCCCTCAGTCATCGTCAAAGTAGATTGATCTCTATTTTGAGCCTTGATTTTGAGAATTTGGGATATGTAATTATAACCCTCATAGGGGCCCAAGCTAGTAACCTTGCACATATTATATTATTATTATTATTATTTTGAAATTATGGTGAACTAGGTTTAAACCCAAAAAAATTGCTTCACAAGACAACACATAAAATTCTAGAAAGTGAATATAGATTCATACTAATCTACCTAAACTAAATCATCTTATGAAGTTTTAAATCTATAAATACCAAATTTACACAATCATAGTAGGAAACCAATTTTGACATAAACTTATCTTAATTGAACCATGATTTAGGCATGTATCTTTATCAATGACTCATGATTTTGGTCATCTTCTAAATTACAATGAAATTATAGGGTTTTGGTCTAATCAACTTTATAACCTAATTTTTAGTATAAAAATTCAAATACAAAATATAGGTACATCTGTTTCAACCAATTATCTCTCTCTTGCATTGTTATTTATTATTTTCTAGTTTCATGTAAATTTCATCCCTTATATCTTAGGCACTAGGTAGGTTAGATTTATTTTATTATATTGTATTTAGCCTAATTTTTTTAATACCAATTTTTATTATTATTGGTAAAATATGGGTTTTGATAGGGTCCAATCCATTTTAAAAAATAATAAAAGATAGAGAAATATATTTTAGACAATAAATTATCATCACATTCATGTTAAAATAGAAATCTAAAACAATTATTACAATAAAGTGTGGATCAAGCCTAAATCATATAAACACTCTAATTTATTGATACACACTACATGCATCTTATAATACACACCATGACATGCCTAATTGGGAAAATTCACCATAACAAACTATCATGTTCATATAATTCACTCTAAGCCAAATTATTTTTTTGTAACCAACATTTTTGACCTCTTCAACTAATCAAATGGAATAGTTACTCAAATATAAATATTACACAAAATTTAATCAAAATTACTTAACTAATTAGATCAAATCAAATGGTTAAGTAAAAATTCCATATAAATTGGCTATCTTTCTATTTTTTTAAATCCAAAATTCAAAAAATATCAAGATTTTTGACATCATCATGAACTCATTTAGAAGGTTGGCAAGCACTATCATGAATGTAACAAATACCAAAAATGTTGAACCATGCCTCATAAATTTTATCCCACCCCTTATTCTTACATATTCAACCTCTTGCATTAATGAGAGGTGAGGAATCATTCCTAGCCATATATTTAGAGATCAATATGGATGGTTTCTAATCATTAACCATGTCTATAAATTGAAGGTTCTCCATCCATTATAGACAAGCTCTTTTGAACTGAACTTACTGTACATAAATACATAGATATCTTCATATTTATTCATGAATTTAATAATAAAAACATCAAGTAGACAAGGGGATATTTATTTGTAATTCATGTGGGACATTATTGAAAACTCTTGGCTCTACAATCTAGGCACAAATAATCTTGAATCAATCTTTGAAGAAATTTCCATGAGGAAGGTATAATAATTTTGGTTGTGTTTTCTATTTATTATTTACTTTCATGTCTTACCCAATATAAGGGATTATGTTTGATGTGCCTTTTTTATTCACTTTATTATTTTTAATTGACTAACAAAGAAATTAACCCCTTTTATAGTCTAATCTACATTTGATACATCTGGTGGGACTGATGCACCCTGCAACCTCTTTAGAACACCCTAATTATTTTAAATATAAATTTAGATCATTTTTATGATAGTTTCCTTTTTTATTCTCATTTTCCATATTTTTTAATATTCTATGTATCGTTGGGATCACCTTGTGTAATGGTAGATTCATACCCATATTCAGTGGCATTGACCTGTGGAATGATGATATCATACTTTTACACTATTTTTGTCTTTTTTTTCAATAAATAATGATAACACTCTATTTATCATAGATAAAGCTTTGTGTATTGGTGGTAATAATCCAAAATGATGTAAATTCACTTGAAACCATACAAATTGAAAAGTGTAGAATCAAAAACTTGAACAATGATAATGACTTGCATATCAATGATATCGACCTATAAAAATAGTGTGATCGTGAAAGGTAAAAAATATATGATTTATTTATATATTTCATTTTTTTAAAATGATAATATCACCTTAATAAATAGTTCTATCACCCTTCTAATTGGTATAATCAACAAGTTTCTTGTTCTCTATTTTGATTATGTAGAATGGTAGGATCACCCTATAAATAAGCTATATCACCCTACTAAATGGAGGGATTATACCATGTGAAAAAATAAAGACTTAAAAAAATAAACTATCAACTTTCCACACTTGTCAAAGACCCCATCCAAAACCTTTAACTTTTTTGTTGTAGGTTTCACTATCCAAGTAAGGGGATTTATTACTGAACTAGGCCTATTTTAAAACTCAAATTTCATTTTAGTGCTTAATCAAAGAATCAAAACTTATATTTGGTGTTTTAAAAAAAACTTAATTAATTTATTTATTTACTTACATGTTTAATTTGGCTTATTTTTCGTAATATATTGTGGCAATTCTCTTCCCTTGCTCCCTTTAAGATCCTGGGTGATCCAAAAATACATAGATTGTTTTTATCTAATTTTATTTTTTATTGACTATGTGAGGTGGATTTCATCTCCTTATCATGAGTTATTATTGTGTGGAATTTTTTGTTTCATCTCATAACATACATATAAACCTCATGCATTCAATAGGGGATGTAAATTGAGGCTATTTGTCATTAAAATCATGGGAAAATTCCCCATAAAGGGTTTAATAATAGCAAGGGGTTCAACCCTAACACTATGTTATCATATATCACCCTTAGAGTTTGAATTACCAATAAAAATCCATTGAAACCTTTTCAACCAAAGTTATCTCAAGGGAGATATACCCTATTGTGAATTATCTTCTCTTCATTATTCTTCAATTGATTTTGAGTCTTAAGTACTACAAGGTATATCGAAGACCATATATAAAATTCATGTCAAAATTCTATATTAATACCTTCAACTGTAAAAAATATTATAGTTGCAGGGAAACCAATATCCTCCAAGATTTCATGATGTATCACTTCATAGTGAGGACTATGTATAACCAATATATCATCACTTTAAAGTGAGGTATTCATGTGGATTGTAGTTGTGATACACACTCATTCTTCCTACTAAATATAGGACTTGTTCTAAATGTATGATTGATTTCTTATCATCTTATACTTTTGTGACACACCTTACACATTAAATTAATTTAATAACTCCTAAGTTCAAAACATTTTCATTTTATAATCGCATAATAAGGTGTTACTCTACCCAAATTTTAGGTCATATTTACTCTGTTATAGAGTGTTATGTTTTCCATTTTTTATAATACACTATCCTTATTATACCATTATTCTATGTTTTAAAATAATTATGAATCTAATTAATTTTAATTAAAATCATTTTCTCATTCAAATTCCAAATCAATCTAATTTCAACTAATTAGCAATTTCAAGACAATTTTAGTTTATATTTCCAACTTTATAAATTCAACTAGAGTTAACTTTCTAAAGTCAAAATTTTAAAGTCAAATAAATTTGACTTTATAAAGTAAACTAAATTCAACTGATTTCAAATTTATAAATTCAACTAAAGTTAATTGAAGTCAATTGTGGACCTAAATCAATTCTAAAAGTTAAAAAAATTAAGTTAGAATCAAATAATTCTGAGATTTAGGGTCTAAATATGGTTAAGATATTTTTGAGAGATCATTCTTAAAAACCTTTTAAATATTTCATTCCAACTTGGCAAATAATATTAAAATATAAACATGAAAATTAAAAAATAGATTTGCATTAATTCTCAAATTCAGAAAGCATTGCATACAATCATACCCAAGCAATTTAATATTTGATACAAGGTCATTCCATAATTCTTAGATACACTAGGATTAATGTTGTATATAACACCAATTATAAGGGAGAAGGGTTTTATGAGCCATTTGGGTCCTTTCAAGATGACATAATCTAATAGGAGGACATGCATCCACCTATATATGATTATTATCTACTCATAACTGAAGAAGTATGAATCTATGTGCAAATAAAGGAAATACCTCCTAAGTCTAATTTAACCCATAAAAAAAACCTAATGTGAACTTATATAAAAATCCCATAATCATCAATCAAATTAAAGGGACTATTTTTAAATCCCATCATGAATATCCAACTTATCATCACACAGTTACAATAGGCTAGTCAAATTATGGCCTCTTTGGCTATAACTTTAATTATTACTTCTTTGAATAATCCACCACATATGGATCATATAACACCCATTGAGAAAAAAACAAATATGTCATTTGGATAATCTTCCCTCAACTATAAATTCTTCTATAATCCTTGAAAAACTCATCTCATGGACCTATTGCTACAAACTAACACTTCACCATAATTATTCCCAAACCCACATCAAGTTCTTCCTAACTCCCAATAATTCCATTCTTCTAGTATGTAACAAAAAGTTGTGGATAACTGCCAACACCTTGCTTCTATCTCATAGTAAGGTCTTTCAAACTCTCAAATTACGTTTAGTTCATAATAGTTTCCTTTTAAACCCAAACAAGTTCCTCTCAATACCAATCTTATGTATTCCAATCTGTAACCACTAGTTTTCAATAACCCTCCATTACAACAAACTAAAACCAACCCACAATAATGATATATAAATCAACCTCTTAGGCTATAGGTTGTGATTAATCCTAAATAGGTTCTTATTAATCCACAACCTCTTCCTTATAATAAATAGTAGATTCCTCCTTTTCAACAGTAAAATAATTTACAATAAATTTATATCCTTTAAAAAAATAGACCATACCAACAACAAATTCCACCAACCCAAAAACATGTTTCTAATACACAACCTAACACTAGGTAATTGTAATATGTAGCTTACCAACAATACAATTTTTATTATAGGGTGAACAACCCTAGTAACTCAGTTAAAAGGGTACCCATTCCTACTTATTTTAATCCCAATCAACCCATATATCCTATCCAAGAAAATCCTCCATTGAGAAATCAACAACATAATCTTCCTCCATCCCATAAGGATCCCTCTCATCAAGAGTTTTAGGAGATGAAAAAACTTGTTTTAGGGATCTAAGTAGGAAGTCAAGGTATAAAGTACATGTTTGACAAAATATGTACTTTTCCATTTGAAATGAGCATTCTCCAAGTCCCCTTCTCACCTCATTTTGAGGCTCCTAAATTTTATAATATAAAGGAAAGGATGGACCTAGAAATTGTATGAAAGAGTTATTTATGGCTTGCTAAGAGGTAGACTACTAAAATATTTATTTAATTTTATTATTTCCATGTAGTTTATGTGGGAAAGCTTTAGATTGGTTCTTAAACCTATCTAAAATATTCATCATCACATTTGATGACCTATAAGAAAAGTTTGTAAAAAAATTATCATACAATATAAAATATGATTTGACCATGGTTATCATATTAAATACTAAAAAATGTGATGTGTAAATATTATCAACTTACCTATAGTAATATAGAGGCTTAGCTAGCCTCTTTCCACATAATTTACATGATAAAAATTTATCTAATATTTTCACATCCAACTTGAACTCAGAGGTGGATCATACCTTGAGACTCCATTATGAAGACACATTTGAGGATATTATAGATAAAAGAATGTATATTGAAAAATCACTTATGGATAAAGGACTAGTCAAGATATATTCCCATAACTAGGCATAAGCTCAAGTTCCTCTACAAGCATAGTTTAGTACATTAGATAATCCCAAAGCTATGTAAAATTTTTTTTGTATTAAATGGATTAATATAATATAGACACATACAAATAGTAAAACCACTACCTATATAAAATATTCCACCTAATCTAATCATCACATTTAAAATAACACATCCAAGAAGGAATCAATACCAAAATAGGTTTTTTAGTGACCTTGGTGAACCTATTTAGATCATATTCCATAAATTAGTCATAACTAACATGTTAATCTAGCCAACTCCAAAGCCTTTTATTGAAAGCCAACCAAAGCCTCAATGGTATAGAGACAATGAGTATTATGATTTCCACCTTATTATAAGACATAGAATTCATAAATTCATGTAATGAGGTAACTTCATTCAAGATTTTATAGAGTGAAGTGGTATTGAGTTGGATAGCAGTGCTTCCACATACAACCAAAACATGGGTATCTATAAAGACCTATTTAGACAATAAAATTATCTATCATAATGTTTAATATAACTAAAAAAAATTTAGGTTGAATTACCAATAACCATGTAGCTACCATTAAGATTAATTCCCATCAAGATTATAACACACCCTAAAATGTTTTTCCTTCCATCTTGGGACCACCTCCTTCATACCCTAGTGGCTATTTTTCAATTGTCAATAAATTTTTTATGCTCTAATAACCATGGGTTACCATTCTAAGTCCCATACCATATCCTTATAAAATAAGTAACCCATATCCACCTCAGAATTGTGTAGTGTAGTCATAACTCATTGTCCTAAGGTTACACTTCAAAGTTCTTCACCTTCTTCCAATGCTAATCCCATTACAAATTCCTTACCTTCAAAGACTAAGCCTTCATCCAAAAATAAACCTATAAAAGGCCCTTTCCCTTCAAAACCCAAAACCATATATCCCTTTTATTGAAAAGTAATATGATATTGGTAAACAACTAAACAAGACTCTTATGCATATTTATATCCTAGATCTCCTGAATATGTTATTAGTTCACAAAACCATATTGTATGACCTTATTAAAAAATACAAGTCACTAAACAACATTGAAATATCTACATTTTAATCAATATTGGTGAACTTATCTTAGTTCAAAAACTTACATTCAACCAAAGTGATATATCATCCCTTGGTCTTCTACACAACAGTCTTCTCCATATTGAATCTATCATAAACCACCACAAGATCAAATGGGTTCATATAGATAATGTTTTAGGACTCAATAGAGATTCACTAAAATCAATAAAACTCTTGGGTTATACTTCATTTAATTTTTAGCTAGATACCATTATAATCAAGGCATATGATAATATATAGTGAGACTCACAAGGTGTTATTTTATTACTCGTCATTATTTGGCCTATCACCCATGATACCCTTTTCCATGTCATTGACATTGAAATACCTTGAAATTTTCTTCTTGGCTGCTCTTACATCCATGATGTATGTGAAGTTCCTTCCACCCTTTACCAATGCCTCAAAATCCCCCATTTTATAATGGAGGTCACTATTATAGGGATTTATAGCCATACCAATATTGAAAGAATTTGGAATTTGAATATGTTCAATATAACTATTTTCATATAACTAATTATTCTCCTAAAAAAGAAAAGGCCAAAGCTCCTGAATCTTCTCAATCCAATTATTTTTTCCAAGTGACCTTATATCCACTTCCTCTACTTTAATTCCCCAAATTTCCACCCACTTCACTTTTGAATACATGGGTATTGGTACATATAACATCAAGTATGCCTTAAAAATTGAAAAGTTACCATAGTCTCCCAAATTCTATGGTATATCTATGGATACTAAACATCATGATAGGTATAACCTAATATGGCATAAAAAATTAGAGATCATCCTAACCTCTTGTATTTGTTAAGAAGACTTCACCAAATCAAGATCAATCCAAAATTTATGAGGATTGATAGTTATATAATGATGAATTTTATTCTTTTTAATACAATTCTAAGTATCTTATTCCAAATAGAATCCTCAAACATCAATATTATAAATGGAAAGGCTTAGGGCCAAACCAATAAGGTATTATTGAGCTTATTTTTTATACTAAGCACAAAGTTATTTGAGGTATTATATATAAACCATCTAGTTGTGTCCCCCTCATATATTTATAGTGACACTACTTTAGAATCCAACAAAGACAATACTAGACTGATGTAGACTCTTATTATAGTCTCTATGATGAGATTTCTAACATAAACCTAGTTGATACCAATATTGTTTTCACTATCACTTCTTCACCTAAAAATCCTCTTATCCTCCATTAACTTAAGCTAATCAATAGGGATCAAAAAGATCATAATATAACATTGGGTAAAATTATAATGAAGAATCCCTTACATAATTCTTAAGTCTTGATATGAGTTTCTAATCAGGGATCACAAACAAGGCTTCAATATCACATTAGACCTTGTTACCTACTTTGGAGCATAGGTGAACTTCCTTGGTCCAAATAAAAAATAAAAATAAAATCAAACATTTATATCCTCTAGTGAAAACCTATTTCAACTACTTTTGGACAAGGAAAAAAGTAAATAAAAACACAATTCCATTGGTGAAAACATGTATTACGCATCACTAGATGAGGAAATTCACCTGTCTCCTCAGGAAGATTAGAGTCCTATAGGTTCATTTATTATCTTTAAATCATATATTAGTGAAAAAGAAGAAAGGGTATTTGAATAGATAGTTCAAGAATTTATACAAACATATTTCAATTATCCATTACCCAAAAGGAATGATTCAAATTCTTCTTACATGGGTAGACTCAATGACCCACAATCAGATGAAGAATAAATTCCCCTTTGTACCTAATTTATTAGAAGATGGTTCTACACTATCAGTGGAAGAAACCACAAAGAATATTGGCACAAAATATGATCCTATATTTATTAAACTTGGTACATCCCTCACATTAGAAGATAATGACTTCATCATTAACATTATTTAAGAGTTTATTGACATAGTCACATGGTCTTATGCAGATATGTCAAGTTTGGATCTATATCTAGTTGTACACTATCTTATCATACACTCATATTCCAAACCCATTAAGCAAAAATTATACAAGATGAATTTGGGGATTATCATCCTAGTCAAGAAAGAATGATAAAATTTATTAGGTAAAATATTCATTAACCTAATTGATTACTCAAAATGGATATCAAATATTATTCCGGTTAGTAAGAAACTAGAAGGCATTTATTTATGCATAGACTCCAAGGATATAAAAAAAACATGTCTAAAATATGATTTTACACTACCAAATATCAACATGACTGTGTATTGAATTACAAGTTATGAAATTATATCAACATAAAATAATGTTCACCACTCTATGGGGAATATTTTAGCATCAATTCATGTCATTTGGCTTGAAATATGTTGGTACCACATACCATCATGTCAAAAATGTCATATTCCATGACATGATGAATGAAATTATTGAATATTTTGTTGATGACATTTTAAGAAAGTCAAAAACATGGGATGTTCATCTAGAAGTTTGATGGAGGATATTTGAGAGACTTCACAAATACAAGGTTCACCTCAATCCAAATAAATGTGTGTTTAAAGTCATGTCAAGAAAATTTTTAGGATTCATTTTTTACCACCATGGAATTGAATTTTATCTATCCAAGGTGAATACCATCACATAAGTGCCTCCTCCCAATTTTAAAAAGCTTCATAGTTTGTAGGAAAAAAAACCATCTATTCGTCACTTTATTTCAGAACTTATTGATCATTGCCTTACTTTCACCCATATTATGAATAAGGGGAATAATTTTAAATGGGATGCTAACTTTCAAGAGGCATTTGTTAAACTAAAAACATATTTATAAAACCCTCTAGTTTTGGTTCTTCCAATGTTGGGTAAGACCTTATTTTTTTACATCTCAACTACCAAACATGCCTTGGGGGCACTCTTGGCCCAACATGATGACCAAGGAAAAGAACATGCAGTCTACTATATGAGTGGGACACTGGTTTCCTATGAATAAAATTACACACTAATTGAGAATTCATGCCTAGAATTTGTCTTTTCATCATATAAATTACACCATTATATGGTGAACAACAAGACCATTATTATTGTAAAAGTAGATCCCATATAATATCATCTTTCTAAGATAGCCTTAATGGGTCACATGGGTAAGTTGATCATGTTCCTCAGTGAGTTTTAAATTGAATACAATAAAAATAAATCCATTAAATATAAAATCCTTGTAGATTAACTCATCGAATCACCTTTGTTAGATATACATCCTCTAACCATGAATTTTCCAAATGAGTCAATCCTTGATCTTGAAGATTCACATCAATGGAAGATATACTACGATAGTTCTTTCTAGACTCTTAGCTCAAGGGCTAGTATTATATTCATTATATCATAAGGGCATCACATTCCAAATGCATTCTAGATTAATTCCCATGTACCAATAATATTAACTAATATGAGGGACTTATTGTAATGTTTCACTTAGTAGTATAGTGGAACATTTGATAGTTGGTTGTCTATATTCACAACTAATCATCAATCAAGATATATACTAATATCAAACCAAGTATGAGAAACTCATGCCCTATAAATGTATGGTTGATAATATCAAACAACACTTCAAATGTATTCCATTTGATCATATACCTAGAGTAAGTAATATATCAGTAGACACCATGGCTACCATTAGATCTTTGATATAGTTATATTCTAATATCTGAGAGTATCAGTTTACTATCAAAAATATCCCTATACCATCTTACATTTATCCCAACTTTGAAATGGTATGTGATATTATTGAACCTGATTCCCCTTAGTACTAATATGTTTATGCCTATATCCAATACCTCATCCTTACCATCAAGATAACATGTAACCAATAAAAGTCCTTTATTCACAATGCATCCCAATAAATTTTACATGGTGATATGATCTATTATAGAGGTGATGATGGGATGTTTCTTTGATATTTAAATTGGGGTGAATCAAAATTAACAATTAAGGATATGCATTAAGGAATTTATGGGCCAACAATGTAAGTTGATATATGTGCTTATGTTAATAAATTGCCTTTTTCCCAAAATCACAGTGATTCAATTCACAATCCTTCATGATCTCTTCATACTATTACTTTACCTTAGATATTTTAATCATGGGGAATCCATCCCATTGGTAAATAAACTCCACTTATTTTAATGGCCATAAACATATCCTAACTACCATCAATTACTTCACCAAGTGGGTTGAGGCAATCCCTATCGCTTACATATCAAACAAAAAGACCTAAAAATTCATCTTGAACGACCTCATCTATCATTATGGAATTCCATCTTCCATTATATATGATAATGTAAAGTCATTAAATAATAAGGATATGAAAACCCTTTGTCCCAATTTTAAAATAAAACATAGATGGTATAAACCTATTAAACTCAAGGTAATGGCCAAGCTAAAGTACCTAAAAAAACCATTTTAAAAATCCTTATGAAAAATTTTAACAAAGTTGGATGAGATTGGCATTTATAATTATTTTATACCCTCTAGGCATATCATACCAATGTCCACACTCTTACAATTACAACCCATTACTCCATAGTTTTTGGATCTAAAGTGATTCTAATAATTGAGATTTAGTTTTTCTCTTTGCATATTTCATTATAGGTAATAATTGATGATGAAGATTATAGAGTGGACAAACTACAAGAACTGTAACTCTTGGATGATAAATGACTAGTTGCATTGAGTCATATCAAGGCATATCAGAATTGGCTATGCTATAATTATAACATGTGCATCACCCCAAGATAATTTGATGTTAATGACATTGTCCTAAAAGAGAATTAAAAAATAATAATGAAAAACATGAAAATAAAGGGAAGTTTGAGACTAATTTTATACATTATTTTATTATCATTATAAATTATGGTTCTAGGGCATATAAAATAGCTACACTAAATGGATATGATCTCGATGAGAACATGAATTTATCTCAAGAATTTTCACACCTAACTTGGTTTAACATTATCTATAAGGGACCCTATTCATGTCCCTTTGTATGTCTTATTTCCCTTTCCTTTCGATTTTCATTATAAATTCTATCTTTTTCTTCCTCTTATTCCCTTTTCTCATCTTGAATCTTGAATTTTCCCTAAAATTACTATATGTGGCTTCAGTATAAGGTTCAAAAAATAGCTCATATTTGGTCATCATCAATGCATCCTCATGAGAAAATTTTTATAATGTAAACATGTTTTTTGCATGGTTTCCCTACTTGGTAGTCCTTGATACAACTTGTTTTATCCTTTGATGGTCCTTCATTCCCATATTATCCCATTCCTTTTTAATCTAACATTTTTGTTGAAGGGTAGTTATTTCATGCCTTGGTATTTATATGAAGCGATGATATTTTCATGCTCCCCTTTTTTATAACTCATGCTCTCTATATTCTATAAGTCATTTCTACCATGGTCTCACCATTTAATGAGTTGCCTCCATTGCAGGTAGTTTAGCTATTGTTTGAGATCCTACCCAAGGATGTTTTTCCTTTGTTATATGGTTCATTTTATGTTTGTCAATATTCAATTCTACATCTTATTCCAAAAACCCCAAAAACATTCATAAATTCCTGAGTCTAAAACATTCACAACCCAAAAAATCCTAAAAGAGACGTAAAATCCACAAAACCATTTGCACAATTGGTCATCCTATGGGATGATGACTTTATTTATGGATTAATTTTTTAGTGGTACTATTTTATTATCATGTGGATACATCATTCCCATTGGCATTGAGAAAATTTATAGGTGGAAATTGTTTAAACTGAATCATGATATCTCCATTACCTTCAATTAAATTTGATCATCCAAACAAAAATTTCATCACCCCATTCCTTTAGGTGTTTTCCTAGGTCTTGTGTGGGTTTATTTCATCTAAAGTGGTCACTTTAATCAAAATATTTGTTCATTTATTAGACTCCCATTTTTGGAATAGATTCATTACTTTGAGGTCCACATGAAATATGGAAGTAGCGCTTGGATATAAGTGGTAGTTAGAGTCACCTCAACCTCTATCATATCCATTTTATTTCCCCCTAATATTCCCATTCTATGTTCTTGACATTTTTTAAGATAATTATTCTGCACTCTTCCCACTCTACAAGTTAATTGTTTTATGTTCTTGCCATTTTTTAATCCCTTTTATTCTCTCACTATTTTTCAATATGACCCCATTTTAATTTTTAATCATTTTAATTCCAATCATTTTCATCAACTTTATTCTTTCCAATTCTTGGGAGAACTAAATTTTTCTTGATGGTCAATAGGGACTATATGGGTAGGGTTAAGTTACATGGGGAAAGTAAAGTTAGATTGGCCACCCCTTATTCTTTTATTCCCCATTTTTTCATGTAAGTTTTCATGTTATCTTATCTAACATTCCATATAATTGGGGTTAGATCATTCACTTTGATTGCTTATTTATTCACTATTTTTTATTATGTTTTCTATTTATTCATTTAGTTTATTTGTTTGCTTGTGTTTTTATTTTTAATTGTATTGCTTTCTCTTTTATTTAGATTTGTTTAGGTGGATTATTTTCTAAACTTAGGTATTGATTATTTATATCTTGATCTTAATTTTTTGACATGTGTATCCTTTTATTTAGTGGTTTGATTTATTTAGTGCATTATTCTTTACACCTAGGCCCTTATTTTTCATATCTTGATCTTGATTTGTTAAGTATTTTCATCTAGACTAGTCCCTACATAAGGGGAGAAATTTTTTATCATGATTTATTTCTATATTATCATGCATGTTTATTGGCTCAAAAATTTATCAGGTGGACAAATTGGTGACTCTGAGTCAATAGTGTGGGTGTTGATTCCTTATATTAGCCATAAACATAGGGATAAAGTCCCTCTCTTATTAACATGCAATGATACATATATTAAAATACAAAAGGATAAAATAGGGAAGATATGTTCACAATTATTCATATTAAACATGTTCTATATGGGGGTTTTGGAATTTTAACAAGAAAGTACAAAAAGGAAATAGAAAGGAAATCAAATGAATGAAGGGGATGATGGGAAATAGAGAAAAGAAAGGAATAAAATGGGAATGGAACTATTATATACAATTAAACATAGAGGCTACCATGATAATCTCAATAAAAATGAATGATGACTCTAGGTGACTAAACACAAAGATTCACTAGAATAACCCAAGAAGGATAAACATTGTGCACATGGAAATCTCTTCTCATTCAATGGGTGGTAAAGACCTAATTACACTCTTAGGAGTGAAAAACCTAAAATGAGATGATTCTATGATACTGATATCAAACCAAAGACAACCATCCCATATATCCCCATAAAATATAATTAAAATATTGATTAAACCCCATCGATATTTCACATTTATGGAAATAATAGACATAAATTCAAAAAGAAATACTACTATATAATTTACACATTAAGAATAATTGATAAAAATTACAACAAAGTTTTGAAAGTAAATATTTGAATACAAATGAATCATACACATAGTCATAATTCATGAAGATAATTTGAACACACAATTTACAAATCTCCTTATTTGTACTGATCTTTATTGAATTTAATTAACTCTCTCTTTTCAAAAATATGTCTCAGAGTTCTATATTTCAAAAAACCCTATATAATGTGCTTAACACTCATATTTATAATGCAAAAAATTTTATTATAGTGTGTAACCACATCTTTTGTGTTCTAGATGGTACAAAAGTGATTTAACTAAAAAACACCACTTAAGTGGTGTAAAAATGAGTTGGTGTAATTGCACCATGTGCAAGAGTGAAAAATAGAAATTATGATTTGAAAAGTGCAAAGGTGAAATTTTTATTTTTTCACCAAGTGTAATTAGTACTCATGACTTATTAAGTTGACACAGTGCATTTGCATGAATTATATTTGTGAGGTTGCACTTACAAAATTTGAAACTAAAAATTACAAAATAATGCATATTCATTAATATATGTTTTAAGTAATATGCCATCATATATCTTACAAAAAAATGTTAATAACATGATTTATTTAATGGGGATGTCACTTTATTTAATGGGGATGTAAATCACACCATTTTTACTTTACATTTTCCATCTTCATGTTTTCCTTTTCTATTAGCATCAATATGTTGTAGTGTTGGTGAGTAATAGAGACTCAAGATAAGGATATTGAATCTTCAAAGATCATTCCAACCTATTTTTTTACACATTTTTATCTACTAGTCTCTAATGATGGTAAGGGATCACATTCTTTATCTAAATCTCCTATCCAGTGACACGTATAAATTTTCTCTACTTTTTGTGGCAAAACATATGCTCATTTAGATTCATTAAATGTATGCCTACATAATAATAGTTATTATTCCTTTGGTAGAGGTTCCTTCTCTTTGGTCATTATATTCACCAAAGGATACCATTATCTCCCATACAATCTATAACACCATGTTTTATATGGAATTGATACCTTTGAGACATCTTCATATAATTTCATACAAGGCTAACCATTTATCTCTACTAGTTTAAGAACACAACTAGGGGAAGGTTGGGAAAATCATGTAACAACATTATAACTAATACCAAATGCATCAATCTAATGACAATGTTTATTCAATTCATTAAGTTTTTCCTCATTGATATCATTAATAGTCATGCTTGCCTTCTTCCCAAAATTAATAACACTAAATTCATTTTCAATTAGAGAAAATAATTTATGGGTCTTAATAGATAAGTATGCAAGGAAATCCAAATTGATTCCATTTCCTTTATATCCTAACTTGTGTAGGGAAAGAGAAATAACATAAAAATTGGGTACATACTTATCATACCATCGTAAGTATCCACAAGATATTATAACTTCATTGGAAAATCTAGATCATATGATGTGAGTATTTTCATATCACTAATATTGACATCGTAGAACCTTACCCTCAAAGAATCTACCACCTTTAATCTACCTAGGCAGTGTTGAGTTAAGATCACAAATCATCATAAGTGTCTACTCCATCATATCTAGGAATTTCCATGTCAATGATCTCATCAAGTCCCATAAAATAAAAGATAAAAGCATGAGAGTGTGTCCCTTTAAGTGGTATTATAAACTATCTCCTTGCATCAACATTTTTAATTACATCAAATACACCTAGGGATCAATATTTATATGAACTTATCCCTACATCAATTCCTTGATCTTAATGAAGTCTAAATTTAATATATTTTTTAAAACCCCCATCAACATGCCTATGCATTATAGCATTTGTAACAACCAATGAAACATAGTTGACTAGATTGAGAAAGGACATTTCCAAAAGTTGCACAACTACCACTGGGCATTCAGTTATGATGAGTGATATTTTAGGAAAAATAATTGAACATTATTGAATTACATATATCTTAATGTATATACAATTAATCCCTCTAATATAACCAAATAATCCCTCTTCATATGTAGTTGGTAAGATTGTCTATAAGAAATTGACATCCTCCTCTTTTAATTAAAAATGTATATACAAACTTATACAATCTTATAACCCAATAAACATAATGTAATCTCCACCAAATGGATTATTCTAAGAAAAATAATTCAAGCACTACCTTATCAAGTTATTTTCTAGCTTTCCAATATGCATATACATTATAAACTAGTAAAAGTCAACAAGGAACAATGACACCATTGGATTTGTTGGACCTTACACACCAATATTATGATCCATAGTACCATTTGAATCCATGTAAAATTAATGTATGTGTGTAAACCTATAGATTATCCACCATAATTATTTTTGACTAGGGTATTGTCATTGGACTACATACACATAAGTTTATCCTTTAGTAAGCATGATTTTTCACACAAATATTTGATATAATTTTTTATTTTCCTCATTCACAACTCCTTGGTTTTATATGGATTTTTATTTACAAAAAATGAATAAAATTAAATTTATTTCTTCTCTACATGGATTCAAAATCTTTGGGGCAAAATATGTTTACATTTGACATGACTCAAAAAATGATAATGATAATTGCATGGTAGGGGAATGGAAAATTTTAAGTGCATGATTTGGGGATGTTTCAAGACTCATTTGCATGACCTAGGGAAATGTTTATGTAATTTTCATAGTAGTCATAAGAATAAAAAATAAATTACATATTCTAATTAAATAACTAAAAATTATTTCAATTATTTTTTTTAAATTTTGTAATTGTGTTGCATGAAAAGGTGGAAATAAAAATTGTAAGACTTGAAAAAGTGTTTAGGCAATTTAGCATAACTCGGGGGAAAATATGAATCACTTGCACAGCCAAAAAAAATAATGATACTTTTTCACAATTATGGGAAAAGTTAAAAGCTTTTTACACGTCACGAGAACTTCAAAGGGCATTTGCACAGTTTGGTAAATAAAATTTTTGCTCACAATTTTAATTTTTAATTAAATTAATTAATTAATAAAAATTAATTAATTGATTTCTAATTTTTAAAAATTGAAAATTTTAGGCCCAAACCAAAAAATTAGCCAAAAAATAATTCAATTTTTGCTAATTTTTAATAGACAAAAACTATGACAACAACTGGATTTGACTAGGATTTCAAACTATAAGGGGTGAAAAGAACTTAGACTATGGTTTTGTAAGCAAGTTTTTAATCCATTGGGAAATGGAATCTTAAATTTGGATATAACTTGATCAACTGAGAGAGAACTGATGTTTAATAAAATGATGGATCCTCAAACCATCACAATGTTATCACATGTCAATGGATAATATATGTAATGGCATCAGGTATTCAACCTAATATATTCTATCACATATCCCAAAGGATAGTGTATATTAGTGCATCCATAAATCAACTTGATAGGTTTTATCACATATCCCAAATGATAGTGTATGAGAGGGAATTTTTTTTTATGTGTTTTCACACAAACTAAAATATAAAAAGAGAAACCTCTCCTAAAATTTTATGATTGATTTTATATACAAAGAATGACTAAAAATTATTTTAAACTTGATTAGGTATTGAATTTAGTCATCACAACACTTTTAATTAATAAATGGAATATAAGGCTTGCATTTGTGTGTCATGATCTGACCAACTAATAACCAATTCACCTATCTCAATCATATGAGAAATGAACATGCACTATCAAGACATATCACCTGCTTAGAATATTTTTATTCATATCTTGATCCAACCAACTGATAGTCAGTTCACCTATCTCAATCGTATGAGAAATAAACATGTGTTGTTAGGCAATATCTCCTACTCATGATAATTTTGAATGTTTACCACCTATTCACTTGAAGAGATCCATGAAAAACCTATCCATTATGTCATTTAAGGAAAAAAAATCCATATCACTATTTTTAATACTAAAATATTTTTTTTCTAAATCTACTATCAATTTTTTGTCTTGTAGACCCACTTAATTGAATAACTTCAATGTTTATTTCTTAAAATGTGATATTTTTATTGAACTTGAAGTAATAACCATTTTGACATCCTTGAAAATCATTTGATTACCCATGATATTTCCCAGGTAAAGACCATAGATACAAATATGTGTAGGTAGAAATACCAAAACATGATTAATAAAAAGAAATAGACATATTATTGTATTTATTAAAAAACCACACACACACCAAAACATAAATAGGAAAAGAAAATAAGCCAAAATATGGAAAACATAACTATTCATAGGGATCAGAGGAAAATGAGAAGTCTATACAAATCCATTCACTGGATAAGATAAATATCTACTATTTAGAAATAATGGATTTAAATTAAGAGGTTTAAACACGTTCAACAGTAGTGACCAAGTAGGTAAGAAGAGGAACTTATAATTACTGTTCACACAAATATGATCATGGGTGAACAAATTATTAATTTTTTCCTATTTTGAAATGAAATTATTATGAACTTTCTAGTATTTTGTTAACATTTCTATATAATACTAGACTTCTTCAATGTCTTCTTGGTTGGCTTCAAATGCATCTGTACTAGATACAAGATCTAAAATAAAGAGAAGTGTGTTGCATGTTACTTTTTGAGATAGAACAATAATATGAATATCTTATGGAATGAATTGAGTGCATATATTATTTTCCACATTGCTTCTCATGATAGAGATAAATTCATTGTTGAATGAATCATTGTCATCATCTTTATCAATCTCTTCTGCCTTAACAGTTTTCATTTCACTTGAAATGAAATTTAGGCACCATTCATTTTGTTCTACCTTGATGTCTTCCTTGACCTAGATATTGGTATGATTATGATCCTTAATCTATGTAGGCTTTATTGATTTGGATTCAAATCACGTGGATAACTCTGATACACTAGAATATGAAAAAGAAGTGCTAGGAGAATCTTCACTTTTGACCACTGAATATTCTATCTTGATACAATAGGGATATTCTACTTTATTGAAAACTTTTTTTATTATATCTTCTCCTATATAAAGTGGAATATCACACTATGAATCAATTCTCCTTTCTATATGTGGTTAACCTAGTTGTTCCTCAAATAACTCATTTTATCCTAGGACTGTGAAGTTTGAGCAATCCTATGAAATAGGAAAATCTTTCTCTCCTTTTCTAAGGGGGAAGCCAATTTATTTGTTTGTTCTTTGATTAATCATTAGTTATTATAATCATTATCTTTCTTCCATAATTCTAAAATTGAAATAATCATATTTGATAAGGAGAATGTTATCCTTTTCTTTGTTAGAGTTTCAACATGTTTGATCAATAATTTACCTTCAAAATCTCTTTTCTAAATGATGATGACTCTTGATTATATCAAGTTTAAATTATTATTCAACACTTATGGAAATTTTAGCACATTTTAAAACTTATTTATTCAACATATTAGATAAAATTATGTCATCTTTAATTTTAAAAGCTTCTGATTACTTGGATTCTAAGTCATTTACTTTATTACTCATCAATATGAGTTTGATCTCTGAGTGTAGAGAAGAAATGAAGACAAAACATTAATATTTGGGACTTGGTCAATCTACCTTAATAATTAGTCTCAATTATTTGTGGAAGAGGGATACGAACTCTTTCACCTTCTCATCATCTTGCTTCTAGATTTGGAATAAATCTGATAATAATGCACACATATACATAATTGATTTGAACCTACTCGGGAACTTATTATTCAAAGAGTCCCAGTTCACAATGTATCTATATTATAGGTGTTAAAAACACTAACATGTCCTATGAGAATCTCAAAAAAAATATTGACAATGACATCATCATGCATAATTCCCAAGATATTATAAGATATTGTGAAGGCCAAGACATGGTTATCTACATATTAACAAGTTTTTCCAAAAAATATTAGAGATTTATTCCTTAATCCTGATGGTTACTCATTCTATTGGGCCAAATCTAATGACCCAAAACATTTTCCCCATGGAATATGTTGTTTTCAAAATCTATCACTTATTTTTGTGGACGACATACCAACCATTTTGGTCTTGCAGGCCAAAACTCTCTCTTTTCTTTCTCAAGAATGTTCTGAGCAGTTAAGTTTTCTAAATATTCAAGCCTTTTCTTCTAAGGAAGCCACAGGTTCAATAGGCAGGCATTCTTCAAAGGAAGTTCAAAACACTTAAGTCTTTTCCTTAGTGTTTTAGGAATGGTTAAATGTAAAGGTTCAATTAAAAGACTTAATTGTGGGCTTTAAAGAAATAGAATGAGCCACTTTGAACTGTTGAACCATTGAACCCTACCTTTGCAAGGTTCAAAGGTTCAATGACTTCAGTAGACTTAAAGAAAAGAAGGATTCAAAGAGTTAACATTAAATCATCAAACTGTTTAACCTTGAACCAAAATGGTCCAAAGGTTCAAGGTTCAATGAGTTCAATAAGTCTGAAAGACTTAAAGAAAAGAAGGAATCAAAGAGCGAAGATTGAACTATTGAACCATTAAACCTTGAACCAAAAAGAGTTCAAAGGTTTAACGGGTTCAAAGGTTCAATGACTTTGGTGGACTTAGAAAATACAAAGAGTTTGAAGCTTTTAAGAAATCAAATAAATAAGATTAAACTATTGAACCATTGAACCTTGAACCAAAATGGTTCAAAAGGTTCAAGGTTCAACGAGTTCAATAAGTTCAATAGACTTAGAGGATAAAAGGCTTCAAAGAAAGAGAATGAACCATTGAACCTCAAATTGAAATGGTTTAAAGGTTCAAAAGGTTCAAAGAGTTCAAAGTTTGAATGGAATCTTCAAGCGAGTGGATGAAGCTAAAGATACTAGAAAGAAGCTCAAAGAAATGGTTCAACTAAAGAAAAATAAAAGAAAGTGAATGTGGCCCTTCATAAAAACATTGAACTAATGAGCATTGAACCTTTGAACCAAAAGATTTCAAGGTTCAAGGTTTAAAGAGGTTCAAAGCGACCAATGATGTCCCTGTAGATGTAAAATTTAGGGTAATAGAATAGCCATTGATTTTCAAAAGAACTGAGAACAAGCTCAGTGACCAGCCCAGAAAGGAGCCAAAAGAGCCAGATGAAAGTGAGAAGATAGAACTGAGAGCTTAGATTTCTAAGAAGATACAAAACATGGTAAGGAAGGGGGAAATGACTGTAGGAAATTTAGAAATATTTATAGGTGAGTTATTTCTAGTGTGCCAGGGAATACCAACATTCAAGGATATGGCCTATTTTTCTTCATTGAGTAAAGGTGAATGGACAGTTGTGTAAGTATCATTAAGAAGACTAGACAACCCATGCTAAGGAAGGGACATTTGAGACAATTTAGAATGCCAAAGTCAATGTTGATTCCCTATTCTAGCATGGATCTTTAATAGATAATTAAGGCATTCAATTCAGCATGGGCTGATTTCATGAAAACAAGTGCCCAAGTCTTCCTTGTAATGATATATATTGTAAACTTCCATTTTGTATAAGGGAAATATCTTGGTTATTAGAAGTGAATGTCTACCCAAATTGAAAGGCATTCTTGAGACTTTGAGCTTAGACTGTTAATCATATTTTGTTAAATAAATGAGAAAGCAAGTGATTTTCCAAACTTTATGCTGGAATAAGCTTGTGTCTTTTAGGAAATTATTCTTATGTCTGTTTCCTAAATACAGTCTTGTCTATTTAACCAAACAAGTATAATTAGTGGAAATAAGCTAGAAGATGTCCTAAAATTGATTGTGGGAGACTTTGGGCTGCCATAATTGCTTTTAGCCTATGTTTTTGTGTAAAGGATACTAGAGAGACTTTATTCTCTCTTTATCTTTCATAATCCTTTACCATATTGTAGTTTTAGGTGTAGACTTTGAGCTACGTTTAATCCTACTATGTTTTCTTGTCCCAATCAGTAGGAGAGGTAACTAAAAAACTTTGTGTTTTAGTTGGTTTCTTATGGTTGTTGTTTCTACCTTGGGAGAGCCCTACTTTTTGCTAAATATCACTTCTAAAAGAAGAGAAGTGACCTTTCAGTAATTACACCAAAATCCTCCTCTATTCTGTAAACATCATCTCTAAAAAAAGAGAGATGGATGGTATGATTTCACCCCTATGTGTGTTTTCAACATATATATAGTATATTATAGTAGTTTATAAGGAACCTCCCCTTGATGAGAGGAGAGATTTATCTCCTTATGATGTGGTAGACCTACACATTTTGCTATATAAATCTCCTTATGTTGTGGTTGATGCACCTATTTTGTCGTTAGTCAGTTGGTGACAAAATATTCACCCAATAGTTTTTGGTGACTCTGCTAGGGAAGAACAAATAGCTTGAAGCCTCAAGCTCTAAAATGAAGTAGTTCTAATTCCTTCCCATATCCATTTTACACTCTAGTAGACCCACCATACACATGAAGCTAGAGAGCTCAAAGTATTGTTGACCCTACATTTGAGCTTGTGCGACAGAGTAATTTTGATATTTCCCCTCCACAAACTCACCTTCAGCAAACCAAGAGTTTTCCTCCTACTAACATCAGGTCCCCAATACCAAGCAAAGCTAATTTTTCCTCTACTAGCATAGCCTTATCCATACATATCCCATAGAGATTTATTATCCCTCCTTTCAATAGCCATATCATGGTTGTCTAAGGCCCTTGGGGTAATAATTTTAGTCCCTTGAATCTAACCCCACCTCTACATGAGCTACTCCATAGCTCAAGGAAAAATTTCCCTAAGTTCTATGGTGATGGGAAGGTTCATCTTGATGAACATATTGTAGCCTTTTGCATAGCCTATGGGGTAATAGGCATCGAATATGAAGACATTGCAGTCAGATTGTTTATGGAGACACTGCAAGGAGTAGCTACATATTGGTTTTATCATCTATAAGCACAAATAGTGACTGATTGGAACACTCTCAAAGCCAAATTCGAGGCCAGGTTCAATCATGTAGAAGATGCACATGCCCTGCCAGTTCAGCTTACACAAATGAAGAAGGAGCCTCATGAACCCATGAGAGACTTCATTGCTAAATTTTACAAGTTGAGGAATAGGATTCCCTAATTACTTAGCCAACACCTGAGAATCTCAAATACTTCATCAATTCTTAACTTCCTAAAGTAAGTTTCTTGTTGAGATGAGCTAGCCAAATAGATCTTGTTACAGCTCAAATTTTGGAAATTGAGGTTGAAGATGACCTTATCTTGGTAGGAAAGATAAGAAGAGATCCTAACAGAGGTAAATCTTCTTCATCTTCTGAATATTATTTTATAGGCACCACTGATCTGATGGTGAAAAAGATAACAAATGAATTGGTAGCTCTCAAAATGCAAATGGCACAAGGGATGTCTACTACTCCTTATCAGGATATACCAAGGAGGATGTTTCCCAATCAATCGTATTAGGGAAATGCTACTAAGAATCAAGTGTAACCAAATCACCTTTCTCCCCCACCAGGGAAGCTTTCCATTGAAGCAACACCAGCAAAATTAGTAGTTGGTTATTTTGAGACTAAATTCAATTATATTTTCCAACCTAAGTTAAACCAAGAAGATGACACTAATTTCTTTGTAGAAGGCCAAGAAGAATCAGCTGGTAGCTCCAACATTAGTTTCCTAAAGTATCATGATGGAACCAGAAGTAAGGGTGAAACATTTGATGGATCATACATTGTATTTACTATGTCCCAAAACTAGTCAACTCAAAAAACAAATAAAATAAAAATAGGAGAAGAATCTCAACTAGCAACTTCAATTGCTAAACGAGGAAATTCACTACTTTTCCAATTAAAGGACCTAGTGATCACTAAAAAAGTAAGTACCTCAAATATTCCTTCACCTTTTACTTCAAATTCATAGACCAGTTCTACAACCATAAAAAACTAGATTGATGGACTACTTTCCTCTATTTTTAATTCATTTTAGTCATTTGATATAATTGACCATGTTAAAAAGACCAAAATTCAAATGTCTGAGTTTGAATTCTTGCAATCCAACCTTGAGCAATTGGATTAGTTAGTTCAATGCATCAAGAATAAAGTCATCCCTATAGGACAAGAAATTTCAAAAAAAACTTATGATCCCCCAAAGAACACACATGCCTAAAATAATCTTGTGATCACTCTTATAGCTGCCCCTGGAAAGATAGAACCATTTTATGTCTCCCTACTGATAAATGGTCATCAGTTGAATAATTGCATTATAGATTTTGGCACATCTGACAACATCATTCCTGCTAAGGTGGCATAATCTCTTGGTCTCATACTAACTAAGACCTTTGGGAGATGTTTCTCCATAGAAAATAAACAAGTGCCTTTGCTGGGACAAATCAAAGATGCTCAATTTGCATTTACAGCCTTCCCAGATAAGAGAATAAAAATGACAGTCTTGGTGGCCAACGTCCTAGCCTCCTATGGAATTCTTTTTGGGAGAAATTTTTGTAAGGATGTTGGTGGAGAATTAATCATGGCCCTATCTGAGGTGAGAACCCCTATCAAGGGCATCATGCAAAGGCTACTCTATGAGAAGGAGACAAAGTATATTTTAACTCAAATTTCAGCCCCTAAAGCTCAAATTCTATTTGAGTCTTCATGCATGGGTAATTAATTTTTTACTACTGAAGACATTTATATTTTAGTAGATGAAAATTCCATAAGTGAAAATCCAAAAAATTTAGATGAAACATCAGAAGAATTGGTAGGGTGCAGTACACATGAAAAAAGATCTTCTCTTCCTAATAAAGTAAAATCTGAAGAAGATCAAAATCTAATGATATTTGGATTTTGGAATTTGATGGCAGCAATGCTTCAACTGGTTTTGGAGCTAGAGTTGTTTTAATATCTCCTCAAGGAGATATTTTTCCATATGCATATAAGTTATAGTTCAACAACACCAACAATATTGTTGAGTATGAATCGTTGCTGCTTGGATTAAAGGTCACTCAAGATAAAGGTGTTAAAATCCTTCATGCCAAAGGAGATGTTGAGCTGGTGGTATGTCAGGTGAGCAACTTGTATCAAACTAAAAATGAGAGATTATGGTATTATCATAATCTAGTGTAGGACTACATTGAAAGCTTTGATGCTTTCAATATTTTTGCTATGCCCAGGGAATTCAATAATTATGTAGATGCATTAGCCATCTCTACAACTCTCTTGGTCCCTCACCAAGATTTCAAAGAAGACAAGTACACTATCAAGTTGGTCTTTCAACCAAGTTACCTGATAATGCTGACCATTGATAGGTGTTTAATGGTGATAACCAAATCATTACTTTTTTGGAACAAAGAGATAGCTTTGAAAAGCTTCAATTTGAAGGTAGTGAATCTCCACCATGGGAATCAACTCTCAAGAGAAATTCAGTAGCTGATGAAGAGTTCCTCCAGCTCAAAGGGAATAAAATTCCCAAAGGATTAGTTTATCTTGAGAACTTTTTGACAAGCATGATAGGTTTGTCAAAGAACAACAAATGGATTCAAAATCATCCAAGGATTTTGATCAAATCAATTTGAGTATAGAAGACAATCCAAAAATGGTCAACATTGGGAATTGTTGTACCCCTGATGAAAAACTCAAATTTATCACTCTGCTTCACCATTAAATTGATGTTTTGGCATATTCATATGATGATATAAAACCTCTTAGACCTAAAGAAATTAAGCATGAAATTCCTCTCAAGATTGGGTCACTACCACACAAGCAGAAGCAAAGGTAGTACAATCCCAGGATATAAGGCACAATTTTGTCTAAAATAAAAAAATGCTGAATGTAAGGATTATTTTCCCAATCCATCATTCCACTTGGATTGAAAATATAGTCCCTATAAGAAAGAAGAATAGATAAATTTCCCTGTGTGTTGATTTTATAAATCTAAATCAGTAATCTTTATAGGATAACTATCCCCTACCCATCATGGATCAACTGCTACAAACAGTGACTGTCACTAAGATGTTATCAATGCTAGATGACTTTTCGAGATACAATCAAGTGAAAATTGGTGAAGTAGACCAACATAAGACTACCTTCATGACACCTTGGGCCACTTTTGCATATCAAATAATTCCATTTGGCTTGATCAATGCTAGCACCACTTTCCAAAGAGCAATGGATCTTGCTTTCAGAGATGAAATAGGTAAATTCATTATGGTATACCTTGATGAATTGATAATCTTTTCTAAGCATCATTATGATCATGTGCATCATCTACAAAAAGTGATGGTGTGATGTAGGAATAATGGTATTTCTCTAAATCCTAAGAAGTCAGTTTTTGGGGTTATAGAGGGTAAACTTCTTGGTCACACTGTGTCTTGAGAAGGCACAAAGATTAACCCATAAAGGGTCAAATCCATCCAAGAGCTTTCTCTTCCTACTAATAATACTGTAGTTCACTCTTTCTTTGGAAGGGTGAATTTTCTATGAAGGTTCATTCCTAAATTCAAAAAGAAGACTCACCACATTGTAAATATGATGAAGGGAAAAGCCACTTTTAGCAGGATTGAAGAAGGCAAGTCAGCATTTCAAGACATCAAGGAAGCTATCACCCATGCCCCAATTATGGTTTGTCTTGATTACACTAAAGACTTCATAATGTATAGCTATGCTTCTGAACATATGCTTTTAGTTATTTTGGTTTAACAGAACAAAGAAGGTGTGGAATATCCCATATCCTTTATGATTTGTCCTCTCAAAGATCATGAGCTAAAGTATTCAATCATGGAGAAGCATGCCTATGATATGGTAAAGTGGTAAGGCACTTCCATTTTTATATCCTAAACTCACACACTATTGCTTTGGTTCCTGATACAATAGTCAAGTCTATACTAACTCAATAGGTGTTTGGGACTAAAAGGGCAATTGGATTGCCAAAATCTAGGAGTTTGATCTTGTTATCAAACTAATGAAACTTGTGTGGGGAAGGGGCCTCTATCAATTAATTGTTGATAACATATCAAAAGTAGAGTATGGAGAAATAGGAGTTGAAGACATGAAAATAGTTCTCTTTGTCACCACTACAAATGAATGGTATTCAAATATTTCTCATTTCCTTACCTATGGTGAGTGTCCTGCTCACCTGTCTCGTAAAGAAAAGAGGAATGTTAAGTTGAAAGCTTCCAATTTTGTCTTATGGGATAACAGTCTATATAAGAGGAATCTTTATGGGATATTCCTTTGCTATGTGGATAAAGCATAGCAGAACAAACTTTTGGAGTCCTTCCACAATTTGTCTTGTGGAGGACATTTTTCTACACCTGACTATCCATAAGATTCTGTGAGCCAGGTATTATTGGCCTACTCTGTTTCAAGATTCATATGCTTGGGTGTGTAGATGTAAGCTGTGTTAATAGTTCATTGGCAAACCCAAGTTGGCTGCGTTACCTCTCAAGTCTATGGTGATAGAATAGTCATTTTAGTAATGGGGGATTGATTTCATTGGCACTGTAAATCCTTCCTCAAGTGATGGACATGATTATGTCCTTACAATGACAGACTATTTCACCAAATGGGTGGAAGCCATTCCAGTCAAGTATGCTACTTTAGAAGTAGTGTGTAATTTCTTCAAGGAAAACATTATTTCTAGGTTTGGAGTCCCAACCAAGATTGTAACAGATAATGCAACATGTTTCTCTTCTCATGAGATTACTCAGTTCTATTACTTTTATGTGATTATTCTCTCCCATTATTCTGACTATTATCCATAAAGAAATGGTCAAGTAGAGTCAAGAAACAAGAACCTGATGACCATTATCAGGAAGCTGGTAGATGAAAATCAAAGAACCTAGCATGAAGCATTACCTTACACTTTATGGGTAGACAAGATTATGCCTAAGAGAGAAATTGGTATGTCCCCTTTCCAACTTCTTTATGGTCTGAATGTAGATATACCAATCACCCTAGAATTACCAACATTAAAATTAACAAAGGCAGTGGAAGATTCAATGTTTGAAAGTTCCATCAACAAAAGGATCATGTGTTTGACTAAACTTAATGAGCAAAGAACTATGGTGGTGGACTGAATTGTTGTGCATCAAAGTTTGGTGAAGAGACTCTTTGACCAAAAGGTAAAGATCCATGATTTTTAGATAGGAGATCGAGTCTTGTTGTGGGATAAGAGGAGAGAACCAAAAGGAATGCATGGAAAATTTAATTCCTTATGGAGAGGTCCATTTAACATTCATCATTTAAATGGTGAAAATAGTCTCTTACTAGAATACCAAGACGGAATGCCATTTACTCTACCTCAAAGTGGGTAGCATTTGAAGCACTTCAATCCTTGAAACATCAGATAAGTCCATTCATATATATGTACATTTGTATAATATTTCTTTATTTTATATTTTTCATTTAGTTTTTGGTACCTTTTTTTTTGGGTGAGCATGACTCTGTAGCCTAAGGGCATAGATGAAGGCACTGAGATTCTAGTTTCTACTCCCTTTGGTTACTTTAGTTTTCAATCAATGGAAGTTCCCCAACTGGAGCCAGCTATTGTTCTCAAAATCTGTCACTTATTTTTGTGGACAACATACTGACCATTTTAGTCCTATAGGCCAAAACTCTCTCTTTTCTTTCTCAAGAATGTTTTAAGCAGTTAAGTTTTCTAAATATTCAAGCCTTTTCTTCTAAGGAAGCCACAGGTTCAACAGACAGGCCTTCTTTAAAGGAAGTTCAAAACACTAAAGGCTTTTCTTTAGTGTTTTGGGAATGGTTCAATGCAAAGGTTCATTTAAAATAATTAACAGTGGGCTTTTAGAAATAGAATGAACCACTTTGAACTATTAAACCATTGAACCCCACCTTCGCAAGGTTCAAAGGTTCAACGGGTTCAAAGGTTCAACGACTTCGGTGGACTTAAAGAAAAGAAGGATTCAAAGAGTTAACATTGAATCATCAAACTATTAAACCTTGAACCAAAATGGTCCAAAGATTCAAGGTTTAATGAGTTCAAAAGTCTAAAAGACTTAAAGAAAAGAAGGAATCATAGAGCAAAGATTGAACTGTTAAACCGTTGAACCTTGAACCAAAAAGAGTTCAAAGGTTCAATGGGTTCAAAGGTTCAATGGATTCATTAGACTTAGAAAATCTAGAGATTTTTAAGCTTTGAAGAAATCAAATAAATAGGGTTAAACTGTTAAACCATTGAACCTTAAACCGAAATGGTTCAAAAGGTTTAAGGTTTAACGAGTTCAATAAGTTTGATAGACTTATAGGATAAAAGGCTTCAAAGAAAAAGAATGAACTATTGAACCATTGAACCTTGAACTAAAATGGTTCAAAAGTTCAAAGGGTTCAAAGAGTTAAAAGTTAGAATAGAAGCTTTGAGCGAGTGGATGCAGTGAAATATTCTAGAAATAAGTTCAAAGAAATGGTTCAACTAAAGAAGAAAAAAAGAAAGGGAATGCGGACCTTCACAAAAACATTGAACCATTGAACCTTTGAACCAAAAGAGTTCAATGTTCCAGGTTCAAAGAGTTTCAAAGCAACCATGACGTCCCCATGGATGTCAAATTTAGGGTAATAGAATAGCTATTGATTTTCAAAAGAACTGAGAATAAGCTTAGCAACCAGCCCAGAAAGGAGCTAAAAGAGCCAGCTGAAAGCAAGAAGATAGCCCTGAGAGCTCATATTGCTAAGAAGAGACAAAATGTGGCAAGGAAGGGGAAAATGACTATAGGAAATTTAGAAATATCTATAGGGGAGTTATTTCTAGTACGCTAGGCAACACCAACATTTAAGGATGTGGCCTATTTTTCTTCATTGAGTAAAGGCAAATGGATAGTCGTGTAAGTAGCGTTAAGAAGACTAGAAAACCCATGCTAAGGAAGGAACATTTGAGATAATTCAAAATGACAAAGTCAAGGCTGATGCCCTATTATAACATGGCTCTTTGACAGATAATTAAGGCATTTAATTTAGCATGGGCTAATTTCATGAAAACAATCACCCAAGTCTTCCTTGTAATGCTATATATTGTAAACTCCCATTTTATATAAGGGAGATCTCTCAGTTATTAGAAGCAAAGCTCTACCCAAATTGAAAGGCATTCCTAAGACTTTGAGCTTAGACTGTTAATCATATTTCTCTAAATGAATGAGAAAGCAAATGATTTTCTAGACTTTGTGTTTGAATAAGCTTGTGTCTTTTAGGAAATTATTCTTATGTATGTTTCCTAAATACAGTATTGTCTATTTAACCAAACAAGTAGAATTAGTGGAAATAAGTTGGAAGATGTCCTAAAATTGATTGTGGGAGACTTTATGCTGCCATAATTGCTTTCAGCCTGTGTTTTTATGTAAAGGATACTAGAGATACTTTGTGCTCTCTTTATCCTTTGTAATCCTTTACCATATTATAGATTTAGGTGCAGACTTTGAGCTGCGTTTAATCATATTGTGTTCTCTTGTCCCAATCAGTAGGAGAGGTAACTAAAAAACTTTGTGTTTTAGTTGGTTTCTTGTGGTTGTTATTTCTACCCTGGGAGAGCCCTTTTTTTTTGTTGAATATCACTTCTGAAAGAAGAGAAGTGACCTTTCACTAATTACACCAAAATCCTCCTCTATTCTATAAACATCATGTCTAAAAAAAGAGAGATGGATGGTATGATTTCACCCCTGTGTGTATTTTCAGCACACACACACACACACTAGGGAACCTCTCTTTGATGAGAGGAGAGATTTATCTCCTTATGCTATGGTTAATGCACCTATTTTTCCGTCAGTCAACTGGTGACAAAATATTCACCCAATAGGATATAGGGAAAATTGGGGTAAGGGTGAACCAACACCATTTATTTAATTATAAAGATGCATGAACTAGCTACTATTTCTCAATGGAGTCACCAACCTCCATTCCATGGGAGGTTTCTTGAAATGTCTAAAAATTGTGTGCATAAAGCACCTCAATCCCTAGCGGAGTCTCTTTAAACTATTGGCTTAAAAGCTTATTAGGGGGATAAATTGGTGATTTTGAGTCAATAGTGTGGGGATTGATTCCTTACATTAGTCAAAAATGTAGGGACAAAGTCACTCTCTTATTCACATGTGAAGCTACCTTTATTAAAATACAAAAGGATAAATTATGGAAATATCTATTCACAACTATTCACATCAAAAATGTTTTCTACAGGGGTTTCATAATTTTAACAAGAAAGAATGAAAAGGATATATAAAGGAACTAAGGTGAATAATGGGAAATAGAGAAAGGAAAGGTATAAAAGGAGAAAAAAATTATTATATCTAGTTAAACATAGAAGCTACCATGATAATCCTAATAAAAATGAAGGATGACTATAGGTGACTAAATGCATAGATTCACTAGAATAGCCCAACAAGGAGAAACACTATTCTCATCAAAATCTATTCTCCTTTAATGGGTGGTAAATACATAATTACACCCTTAGGAGTGAAAAACATACATTAAGATTATTATTTGATACTAATATCAAACCAAAGACAACCATCCCATATTTACCCATAAAAGACAATTAAAATATTGCTTAAACCCCACTTTCATATTTATGGAAATAAAAGATATATTTAAAAAGAAATTATATTGTGAAATTATGACATTAGTACTAATTGATAATAGTTATGACAAATTCATGAAAGAAAATATTTGAATACAAATGAATCATACACAATAATAATTTGTGAAGAAAATATGAACACATAGTTTACAAATCTCCTTCTTTGATTTGATCTTTGTTGAGTTGTATTACAATATTGCCTTCCAAAAATATGTCTTAGAGTTTTGGGTTTCTAAAATCTATGTATAATGAGGCTAAAAAGCATATTTATAATGTGTGAAGTTGGTTACTATGCATAACCACCTTTTTTTCATTTTGGATTGTGTAAAAGTGATTTAAAAAAAATACACCACTTAAGTGGTGTAAAAATTATTTGGTGTAATTGAACCATGTGCAAGAGTGAAAAAGAGAAATTACATGACTTAAGAAGTGCAGAGGTGCAATTATGATTTTTTCACTAGGTGTAATTAGGACTCATGACTTACAAAATTGACACAATGCATTCTCATGAATTACATTTGCAAGGTTACACTTACAAAATTTGCAACTAGAAATTGCAAAACAATATATCTTCCTTGATAGATTTTATAAGTAGTATGTCAATCTATATCTTATAAAAAATGTTAGTAATAGGATTTATTTAATGGGTATGCCACTATCTTAAATGGGGATGTCAATCACAACAATTTTACTTTACATTTCCCATATTCATTTTTTCCTTTATTATTATCATCATTATGTTGTAGATTTGGTGAGAAATTGAGACTCAACCTAAGGATATTAAATATTCTATGATCATTCTATATGCAATAAAAAATGTAACATGTCTATAAATCAATCCTAACTCAGAGAAGATAAATCATATTTACACTTATAATTGGGGATACATTAGATAATTAGGAACATGACCAATATGGGGATTTGATAGACCTAAATAGGGGATCTATTACCATAATAAACAATAATAAAGAGGGTTCCAAGACCTCTAGTCAAGCACAATCATGCAATAACCCTAACTAAGACCTATGTTTTCATATTCACTATACTAATAATAAGTAAAGAAAAGAAATATAATCTATTTCTCACCAAATCTTGTAACATAATATGGAGGTTAGTAAAATAAATATGCATAGTATAATATCAATTAAGTTATGTATGAGTAAGACCCTAGTGCATGGAGAAGAAGAGTAATGTTATTTGAAGCCAATATTTATGTTACTTCTATATACTAAAGAGTGGAGCAAAGTTAGAGAATACTTACTTGAAAGATAAACCCATCAAGAATTATGATCCAGGCATCAATTTGGGCGACAATTCGGGTGACAGTTCCACCCCAATTGATGACAGAACTTCTAGGAGCCATAACTTTTGCACCGTAGCTCCAATTGACTTGCCGTTTGAACCGTTGGAAAGCTAAGAACGAGGGGAACATCGTGAAATGGCATTGAGCTCTGCTCAATGAAGTTTGACCCCAGAAAACCCAACGGAAGTGCCTCAAATTTCAATTTTAATAGTGCTGTCTAAAAATAGTAAGTTTCTAAAAATAGTAATTTCTTGAATTATGTATTGTTTTAAATATTGAAAGTCATACCACTTCATCTCCCTCGAGATTGGTGACCTTCCAAATCCTTCCCATGCTTTCAAATTGTGTGTAAAAGAAGAGGTAACCCGAAAGGTGAAGACAGACATCTCTTCCCAGAGATAAGCATATTTCTGTATTGCGATTTTGAGTAATACTACATCTCTTCTCAGAGAATTCATTGTTATTGTGTTATTTCTATATTATTGTGATATTTATCAACCAAAATTTCTGAGTTTTGGATCAAATTAATATCTCCCTTGGACAAAAGGGCTTCTTAAGAGTTTGTTTTGGTTTGTAAGGATCACTAAGAAAGGCCACAACATCCAAGACTTTTCCATAAAACTAGATTCTCTAAGTAGAAACTTTAAGCTAAGATTCTTCAAGCAGAATGATGGAAGAGTAGATTGTAAAGAATCAAAAGTGAATAATAACTCTTATTAATCAGTAAATAATTTTGAAATTAACTTGTATATATAGTCATATTTAACCCTAAGCCCTTCTAAAAGTTTTAGCTGACAAGGTCGACCTAGTACTATTATGGACAAAAATTCACTAGGTTATGGGCTAGGTCAGCCAAGAACTAACCTAGATCCTATATGAACTTTACTCGCAAGAGTACATGGTCAACCCAATCAAATTAATATTTCAAATAGTCAAAAGTATCTTTACATGAGGAAAAGAGGGATGAAAGGTGGGAAATGGATGGGGAATTATGTAAAAGAGGAGTAATAGCTTAGGAAATGGTTCTAAGAGTTGGTTGGATTGGTAATAAGTGGTAATAAGTGACAAAAATCCTACAAAGCACTAATGTTTTGCCCACACTTTTTTTGATACACCTCTTAAGTCATGCACTCAAAGGGATTAAGTCTTGATAGGTTTCTTCAAGATATAAAACATCAATATTTGATAAAAGATAAAAATATTATGTGTATATATATTCCCCATTCTAATCTCATCACATGTTACTTAGGTGGAATAGGGGATGGTGCTTCGATAAATAACATAGTAACACATAATGCTAAGGCTAAAAAAAGTTGTAGTATTTGAAAGTAAAAAATAACTAAAATTAGATGACTGAAAGGAAAATAACTAAAAAGTAAATGTATTACACACCTTGACTTACCTTTATTGTTAGATGGTTATCTAATGTGTTTGTAGTTTTGATTATGTATGGTATAGAGACTGCTTTCAATAAACCCAAGAATAAAAAACTAAAGATAAAAAGTAAACAAATGCAAAAAAGCCAAGATAACTAGTGCTATGTGGATGAGATATACTTGAAAATTTGGCAAGATAGGGTGAAAAGTGGTATGTTAGACTAAATGACCAAGTCAAAAAATTTAGAGTAAATTGGGTAACAAAAAATCCAAGGTTATTAAAGATCAAAAAAATTGAATAAGTAAACCTTAAGTAAGAAAGGCAAGCTCACTAAATCAAACCAAAGATACATGTTGAAAAGATGGTAATCAAACATAAATGTAAAAGTAGTAACAATCCTTACTTAAACAAATATGGGAAAGAAAAAGAATGGTAAAACAACATTGATGAATGAGAAGTAACAATCCAACCACACTCAATAATGGAAAAAGTACATGAAAGTATAAATAGACTTAGGTATCCATAAAAAGGGTAGTACAAAAATGATAAATGGTAAAAATAAATCAAGGCAACTATAGAAATGTAGATCTTTGGTGTAAATAAAGTAGTCCATAGTTGCTTAAACATATTTTTTGTTATAAGGATAGATAAAACTAAAACACAATAGTGGTAGTGTGTTTTTAAGATGTGAATAAGAAGGATTTATAGAAGATGGAAAAAAAATTCAGAATCATAATTTGCCTATAAAGGTGGGAAATGAATTGGGTGAAGGGGAGAATGAAGGAAAAACCAAGGTAGAAGAACTCTTTATCTAAGTCAAGACACTCAAATTAGGTTTTTAAAAACAAGATGAATTTAGACCTTAATTACTTTAAATAACTTATCTTAGCCACACAAGTATTACGTAAACAAATGAAGTATGTAGATCATCCCATGAAGGCTATATGCACAAAATTTAAAATATACCTACCTTCCCATAACATGTTCCCCATTCCTTAAGACTCCTTATGGATCCATCAGTCAACTTTAAAGATTGGGTACTTGTATGAGAAATTAAGTATAACTATAGAGTTTATTGAATTCTCCTATTCTATTATACTATCCTACCATACCCTAATGGACCTCAGCTCTAGTGTGAGGCTAATTGTGGAGTTTGAGATTAGATTGGAGATAGGAGATGTGCTTGTAATCATGTCTTTTGGTGTGATTTTGAATTTTGGCATTTGTATTTTGCCTTTTGTATATCATTTCCTTTTATTTCAAATGGTTTGAATTTAAAATTTTTTCATGCCTTTTTCTATTCTTCCTCCATATGGATTTAGAAAACCAAACATGGGTGTTAAATATAACTTTCATTTGATTACTTGGGACTTGAATGCTAAGAGAGACAACTCCAGAGAGCATGGTGTCTAAGAGTCTCATAAATCTAGGTAAAAAAGGTGTTATCTTGACTTTGACCTTGTTTTATCCAATGTGGAGTGTAAGGAAAGGAAACAAAGAGGAATGAAACATGAAACAATTTGAATTAATTTAAATCATAAAAAATGTGACAAAGGTGGAAAAGAAAGGATATGATGATAGTAAAGTGTGATTCCTTATCATAAGAATGAGGTAAATGGAGGAAAACATGCTAACTTCGATTGTTGTGAAAATTTTATCCACAAAAGAAATAAAATTAAAGTTGAGAATAAAGATTAAAAACTTATAACCATTGTTAAACACATTATATAAAAGGGAATGACAAGATTGTGATTTTAAGAGAAAGGCAAGGTCCTATCCATGGTCTTACATTGTAACTCATAAAAGAGAAACCCATGAGGGTGCCAAAAAGTATTGGAAAAATAAATGATATAAGAAAAATATTGTATTTGTGAGGAAATATAGGTCCTATCCATGGTATTGCACTACAACTCACAAAAGAGAAACATAAAGGGTGCCAAAAAGTGTGTAAAAATAAAGAAAACTATAGTAAATCATGAGGAAGATGGAGTCTTATTTATGGTTTTACAATGCAACTCATGAGAAAAATAGAAACAAAAAAACCAAAAAGTTGGAACTAAGGTTTGTGAAAGTGGAGAACAAGTATAGAGAGTGAGACCCATGTAAGTTAATTGTAAAAGTGCTAGATAGATAACATGTATAAAAAGCATGAAAATAAGGGAAATATCTTGGAAAATTAGTTTTTAAGTAACTATGTGTTGGTGGGCTCTTTGAAAATATGGCCTTGATTAGTTTGAAGGTGATAGGTACTTGGACCAAGAATATATTTGACTAAATAGGGGCCCCACCATTTTTGGGCATATTTACGTTCTTTGTCATGAGTTTAGTCTAATTTAAGGACAAGATCACCAACATTAAATATGTGAATTTTAACATGTTTATTATGTTTTTTGGTAATTTATGCCTTGTATTGGTGATTATGTTGTAAAGCAAAAAGGCAAAGTTTATCAAGAAGATCAAGGGCATGAAGGCTAGCTTCATGTAATTCTTCATCGAGTATGATACCATGAAGAGATATATGGAGAGAGGGAAGCTCAACTTCTAATAAAAGAGCTAACTCAGAACCATATGATAGAGAGAAAAAAATTTCCCCATTGGTTGTACATATGATAGTTTGATAGGTATAAATATAAGGAGAAAGGTGAAGGTGCCAATCCATGCATGATTCACCAATTATCTTTAAGAGATTTATTTTAATAATTTTTTTGGTGGCCCTAGCTTGGATATTACATTGTGGATGATAAGATGTGGATAATTTGTGATTAATATTAAATTTATCATAGATTTGTTTGACATATTTATTTTAAAAATTACCACTATTGTCTAAAATTATAGTAGGAGGGACACCAAAGAAGAAAATGATTTGATTAAGAATAAATTTAGAGATGGTATTACTAGTGACATTGAAAAGGGGCACAACCTCAACCCATTTGGTAAAATATTTGGTATCTATGATTATAAATACATGCCCATCTTAAGATCAAGGTAATTTTCCAATGATATATAATCCTCACATTGAGAATGGCTAGGGAGATTAGACAGTTTGAAACTCTACTAGAAGTGAATGAATTAGATCATCATGAAATTGGCAAGTACACTTCTTGGAAAATTCAATAGCATATTTTTCAAGAGTGGGCCAAAATTATTCCATACATAGGTATTTATGGGTTATATCATGTCTTTTATTGTGTCCACCACAAATACCCCCATTGCTTATTTAAGAAGAGGAGGGACCTCATCTTGCCTAATATAATGGAGCAAGGTACCTTGAACATTAAAATAATAAAGGATGTTATATCAAAATACACACTTAAAATATTATTTATTAATTTGATTCTTTTCATGGGAACCTAATTTGAGAGGATAATATTAGTGTTCTATAAATTGAATGATGTCTTTATACCATGGGCTTTATTGAATGGCGATAGCCTCAATGTGGCAGATAAGTGAATATTGTGGTTGAGTATAAGATAGATATTTTCTTATTTTTATAATAAAAGTGGGATAAAAAAGAACTTGGTGTGTATGAAAAATAAAATCTAAATAAATAATGCAATTAGTAATAGAATTTTTATCTAGAGGAATAGGCTCGATGGTGAATGAAATGAAGTATTTGGTAAGATTAGTTGCAATTTGATAATAAAAAATGAGATTTTCACTTTTGTATTTGTAATCATGATTTACTTGGTGGTATATGAGTTTATAATCACCTAAGGTATGAAGGTATTGGATATCTAAATCAATATCAGCTCTCCTACCTAAGATTACAACTTAATATTCTACCATATTGTTAGTGATGCTAAATGTTAAGGAAAAAAATAATGTTATGATTTTGCCAAGAGGACTTGTAAGAAAGAAACCTACCTTAGCTACTTGAAGGCATTTAATACCATCAAAGTGAAGGTTCCAAGTATACTCATGTAAGTCAACATTTATTTTAGGAAGATCTTCAATAACTACTTTTGGTTTAGTAGTATTAAGGAGGATAGAAGATTTATCAAGATTAATTACTTAAAGATCATTAGTAAAGTTATGAAATTAATCTTTAAGAGAAATATATTTATTAATAACCTTAAATATAGAGAATATTATAATTTGGATGACTATATAAAAGGTGATTATTAGTGAGCACAAGAGCTACAACAAGTTGATCAGCTATGACATGTCATTTGATAGCTTTTTGAGTTATAATGTGGAGATCAAATTCCATGAAGAGGACTATCCATTGGCCAATTATATCTATAATAAGAAAGGATTTATTGAATAAATGATTAATGGAGTCAAAATTAATGATGACATAAGTGGTATAATAAGGCATGTAATGTCAAATCTTTTTAGCTATGAAATAGATGGTGAGGTATCACGTTCAACTTTTATTTAATGTTTATCATAATTGATAAGGCCTCTGTTGATGTAGTAGATGACATAATATCTCATAGTATCATCTTTTTGGGTAAGCATTATCCCAACTGATATGGTTGTGGAAGAATTATATAGGATTAAAGTTTTATTGTTGGAAGGAGGATGAAGTATAGGTAGGTGAAATAATGATTCTTTCATGTTTTTAAATGATTTTTAACAAGGATATATCCATTATAAATTATTACCTTTCTTAATAAGAGAATTGATAGAGTAGATATGATAATCCATTTTGGGGATGAATCATCTAATTGCCCCATGTTTTCCAAGATAAGTGTGAATGTCTAGAATGAAATGAGGAATGGGCATTGTGATGATAACACTAATATTATCAGGGTCAACATTGATGACATGGAGGGAGACTAAGAATATTAATAGTTTCCTAGATGTGACACCAAAGACACATTTGTAAGGATTTAGTATAACTCTATATTTGAGAAGATGATAAAAGATGATGGTAAGATCAGAAAGATGAGACTTGTGACTTTTAGGCTTATCAATGAGGCCATCCACATAGGTTATTGCTCATTGATAAGTGGGTCTGGCATTTTTGAGGCTAAAGGGCATTTTAACATAGAAATTGGTTCTCCCTTTCATGGTGAAATTGGTTTTATGTTTGTCCTTCATGGAAAAATGAATTTGATTGTAACCTGATAATCCATCCATAAGAGAAAATTTCATAACTATGGAATCAATAATGGCATTTATTGAAGGTAAATGGAAATTATCCTTGGGACAAGTGAGATTAAGATTATGAAAATTGATACAAATGTGAATTACCATAGTGACATTTTTATGGATGTGTAATATATTAGAAACCCATTCAAAATAATCCACTAGTTTGATAAATTTACAATAGAGAAGTTTGATGATTTCATTATGGCATAAAGTGGAAATTTTGGGTGGAAATTTATGCTATTTTTGATGCACATGTTTTACATCAATATAAGTGATGATGTTATGCACCATAATGATATGGTAAATAAGAAGCATGTCCTCATAGGACCAAGCAAATATCACATGAAATTTATTTAAAAATAAGCTAAAATTATCATATTCAATAGGTGGAGTTTGTGAGGGACGGTAATAGGGAGAGGCCATCATAGAGTACCATATTAAATGAAAGTAGTTTCTTTGATAAGCATATCATTGACATCTTAGAAGTGGTATGGTGCATTAGGTAAAGAATAAATTGGACTAGCTTTAGGTTCAATGCTAGAAATGAAGTTATTTAAACAAGGGGATTTGTTTTGGAAATCCCCAAATTTGTGATGTTGTAGAGGAAGTTAAGGTTCTCAAGCATGAAATATTTCAAGAATATCTTCATCACTAGACAATGTTGGAAGAGGACCATAATACCCAACATCTACTTTGAGATCATGAATTTTATTATCATGGTGATCATACTTAGAACATATCTGATGGACATCAAAGGGCTTGGCATCTAGTGTAATCTTGGGAATGGAAAAAGTAGATAGATCAAATGGGATTATTGTGTAATTATTTTCTTTTATGGGGTAAGGATCAGATGAAATGATGGTATCCATAGGTGGTAGAGAATATGCAAGAATATTTTAAGTTTTAGAAGGTAAACTTTTCTCTACCACCCAAGGAGTATCAATAAGTGAAGAATTAGTAAGAGAAACATGACCTTTGGGATCTAATTCATGATCCATAGAAATGGTATAAACATCCATATTAAAATCATGTATTTGAGATAATGTTTTTTGATAATGTTGAACATATAAGTCCCAAGATTGAGCTTGTGCCATTATGTAGTTATCATCTTATGTTGGATAAGTTGTAAATGTTTGAGATTCAAGGGGAATTTCATAAGGTGAAATCACAATATTATTTAATGCACATGGAGAGATGATGAGAATATATTGAAATAATTTGGCCACTCTATAATCATTGAAAGTGAAGGCCTCTTCAGGAAAAGAAGGCTCCTGAGCATTTCTTGGAGGGGTAAAATTAGTGATCTCATTAATGAGGGGAATAATATGATCCTAAGGTAATAAATAAGGAGGAAGCCACTCCAAAATATATGGAGGTAGCTTGGTGTAAATCATTAGGTTCATCATCATCTAAATTAGCAAGTTTGACTTGTAAATCAATATTGATGTTGATGAACTTAGGTAAAAGAGCAATATTAATCATAGGAATGGTAAGAATACAATACTAAGATTTTGGATTAGGAAGTTGAATAATCCAAGGGTTGGGATCAACCTAATGATTATACTATTTGTTATTATGTAAAAATTTGATGAACTAGATACCACAATAAGCAATGGCCCTCATTATATGACTAGATGGGTAACCAAGGAGTATGTTATAAGATAAGGGTAAATTAAAGACCATAATTTTAGTTTGAATAGTCTTAGGTCTAATTGTTAGGGGAAGCCAAATACAACCCAATGGGTCTTTATTAGTATTATCAAAACCAAAATAGGTAAGGTAGGCTTTCTTGAGATGATATTTGTTATAACCAAGTTATTGGATAAGACACAAAGATGCCACATTAATAATAGAGCCTTTGTCAACTAGAACTTTATGAATATGAGTATTATTAATGGCTATTTTAATGAATAGTGGTGGATCACTGGCATGAAAAATAATCTCATCATTAATCATGTCTTATTAAAGAATTTCATTAGAAGGCTTGAAAGAAGGACAAATGGTTTTAATGGTATGTAAGTTGATAGGTTGAGGTTCAATATAAGGTGGTTCTTCATCTATAGAAGATGGATCTTCAATTACTTGTGATTGTTGCATAAGGAAGTTGTGATGATAAGGGGAAGTAAAAACTAACTTCATAAGTGGAAGCTTGCAAGGTATACATTTAAGTTCTTCAAGAAAGTTCCAATGGGATTTAGAAGAACCATCACAATGTTTAAGAGGTCAGGTATATTTTGAAGGAATGGAATTTTTGGGGGGTTTAGAAGGAGGAGATGGTTCCTAATGGGTTTCCAAAGTGAGATTATTGGTTCTAGTATCTTTGAGAATTTGTTCTTCTAAATATGGTTTTTTAGGTTTGGTGAAAAGATCATTGTGAGCTAGCTTGCAATAATAATTGACCTTAGTTTGTAAACATATCGAGAATTATTATAACATTGGTCATAATTAGCATCGATAGAACAAACATCCTTGGTATTTTATTGATTATTAGTTGTGGAAAAATATTTTTGGTTATTTAAGGTAGAATATTTAGAAACTTTTCATTTCTGAGAAGTGGTGTACTTTTCATGATGAAGGTTTATCATGGCTTCATGATTAAAGGAATCACCAAGCATTTGTGAGATAGAAAATTTAGTGATCCCTCTATAATATTCATGGTAATGACTAATGTCAGCATGGAACCAACAAAATTTGGGGTTATACCACTTAAGAGGATTGTTAGGATAAGTGAAAGGTTTAGAGGGTGGTAAAAATTGTTTCATTTGATACACAGTGACTGGTGTGTGTGAAGATGAAGGAAAGTCAAATTTTTAAACTCCTAGTTTAGTTTTCAAAGAATTACTAGTGATAAAATTAGTATATGTTTTAAAACATCCTTTAATAATTTTAGGATTAGGTTTGAATTGATTCATGAGAATGTCTTGACATTTAGCTTGGTCACTAGCTTCATTCGTCATTTGGGGAGAAAATGTTTGAACCTTATATTGAAGATAAGGAATTAAATTATTTATAAAGAGTTTGAAAAAGTTATGATCAGCCATGTTATGATTGGATTTATGGGATAGATATTTCTATCATTTGATAAAATCATGAGCTGATTTGGTGGGAGATTGCTTAGCATTGATGAAGTGGTTAAGATAATTTTTGGGAAGATCATTGTATTGAAAATCTTTAACTAAAGGATTGACTAAATCCTCAATTTTACAAATTGAAAGTTGGGGAAGTTAGTTATACCATTCTAATACATCACCCATGAAGGTTTTGACTAATATTTTAATTTTGGCAAAAGTATTAGTTTGGATCCACTCTTTATAAATATTGCTAAAGGCTTTGAGAAATGATGCAAGGTATTTAGTCCCATCATACTTGATAGTTGGAGATATGTTACCAATACCAATTGACATAATCAATGGAGATAAAGGCTCATTTTGAATAGTTTTGATAATTTGTTTATTCATTATTGGTTGAGGAATAAAATTACCTAAAGCATCTCCAAGAGGTGGAGGAATATAATTGGAATTGGTTTTAGGATGGATAGTTGAAGGTTGATTAGCCATATTAGTCAAATTTCATTTTAGTTGTATCATTTGAGAAGTGTTATAATTTTTCATTATGTTCATTTATTGTATGACTTGTGTAAGAAGTTGGGTCATATAAATTGGTGGGTTGGTGTTTGTAGGATCACTTACCAAATTGGTATTAGGGAGAGGGTTATTAGAAGATGGATTATTAGTGAGATTATTGATTAGAATCAAATAAATTGATCCCACATTAGTTTGAAGAGATTGAATATCTTAATTACCTTGATAGGTATAGAAAGTAGTAGATCTACCTACTTTATTTTGAGGTGTGATTTACACCATGTTACAAGCCACAAATGAAGGAGGGGAAAAGGTACTCCAAGAGTGATGGTTCTCTTGGGAGGAAAAGAGAGGGAGAAATGAACATACCATATAGTATCTAAATGGAATTAGGTTGTCTAATAAGATTATTATAGGTGACTTCATGATGACTTGAGAGAAATGAACAAGATCCTAAGGAATAAAAATAGATAATTGAGTTAGACAGAGAAGAAACTTAGTGAAAGTATAAAGTCAATTGGGTCAACCTAGTATGATAAATGGCGAAAATAGATCTTGATAAGAGTATAAAGTTTATTAGGTTGACCTAGTACTATTATCTATTTATAAAAACATATACGGGGTCTACTTGGTCAACCTAGTACTACAAGAAAGGGAAAAATAGTCTATAAGAGATTGTGTCAAATAGAATGGCTGTGTACTAAAAATAAGAAAAAAATTGAAATTACTTTGAATCAAGAAATGAAAGGAAATAAATAATTAATTGGGTTAATGAGGATGATCCGATTGAGGCACACAACACAAAACCTTGCACCAATGCTAGCCAATGCAGGTTTTTATAATACAACATATATTTGAGCAAAGAGAAAGTAGTCAACTTGAAAAGAAAATGCTAAGTGGTCATATTGAATGTTGTTATATTATTAGAGTATGATTTTGAGTGTCATAGGGAAGTTGGCTGAAATTAGGGAACTAGAAAGTAATCTATGGATAGTTTTAAAATATTCGGGATGAAAGGGATCTTATTGGTAATGGTACTAGCTTGATATTGGGGTCTACCCCCTCACTTCACACACCATAAAAATAAGGGTGTCAGGTGATTTAAAAATATATACCATTAACCATATGTTTATACTTAGCCAAAAAACCAAGGCAAATTCCCCTTGGTGATGAAATCCAAGTAGGTAGGCCTTGGGTAGACAATTGTTTAAATGCATTTTAAGATTATGTGATTTCATATTGTGTGCAAGAAATAAAAAATAGTGCAACTAAATGGTATATTTAAAAACCACATAATTAGACTATGTGATATATTCTAAGCATGAAAGCAATTGAAAGTGAAAGTATGAAGTAATCACTAGCATATAGATGCTAGTTCCAAATTTGAAACATAATATAGTATTAATTTAGATGATAGTGTATGCAAACATTACAATATAAATTTGATAGTTTCATTATTGTACTCCTGAAGCAAGGGTATGTTAAGAACTATGTCGATAATGTCAACCTAGTATTTTAGACAAAAGACAAAATACAAAACTAGGTCGACCTAGTTTATTATATGAAGGTAGTTTTAAAGACTATAAACTATGAAAAATAGAACTATAATAAATAAATAAAATGATAGAGAAAGATAGAAATTAACCTTGGTGGGTTGGAAAATGTAGATTAAAGTAAGATTGCTGATGAAGTTCCTTGAATATTAATTTTAAATTTTGCCAACTATGTCAATTGGGTCCACCTAGTTTTGTAGTTCCCTATTTTCTAAAATATGTGAAGATGACTATATCAGCCTGGTCAACCTAATATGTTTTATGGAAGCTTATAAGTTTACTATGTTGACCTATTTGACCTAGTATGTTTTATAGAATCTTGTAAGTGTACTATGTTGACATGTTCAACCCAGTAACTTGTACCTAATGAAGACCTACACAAATAGAATAGAGTCATTTTGATGCAAATATGTGTTGAACCTACACATAGAAGTTAGAAACTATATTATCCCTATCAACCTAGTATCATAAATATTGAAAAATAATTAAAAAAATAATAAAAAAATTTAAAAAAATATGAAAGAAAACCTATAAGGGTTAGATTCATGTCAAGTTCACTAGAATGTATGCAATCAAAAAAGCATCATGTTTATAAATTAGTCTTAACTTTGAGAAGATAGATCATACTTACACTTTTGATTGGGGATACATTTGATAATCGAGAACATGACCAATATGGGGATCTAATAAACCTAATTAGGAAATTTTTTATCATAATAAACAAAATTGGGGAGGGTTATATAGCCTCCAATCAATCACAAACATGAAATAACCCTAGCTAATCCCTGTGTTTTCATATTCACTATACTAATAATAAGTAAAGAAAATAAATATAATCTAGTGCTCACCAAATCTTATGGCATAATATGGAGGTTAGTAAACAAACAAACATTCATAAGATAATTTCAATTAAATTATGTATGAGCAAGACCCTAATTCATGGAGAAGAAGAGTAATATTATTCAAAGCTAATACTTATGCTAATTCTATATACTAAAGAGATGAGCAAAGTTAGAGAATACTTACCTAAAGGATAAACACATAAAGACTCAATCTCTCCCTTGGCCAAAGGGTATTTGAAAGTGGTTGTTATGGTTTTTAAATATCACTAAAAAAGGCCAAAACATCCAAGAATTTTCCACAAGACTAGATTCTCCAAGTAGAAACCCTAATCTAAGACTCCTCAAGTAGAATTATGAAAGCGTAGATTATAAAGAAGTGAAAACACATAATAAATCTTATTAATTAGTAGATAATGATGAAACTAACTTGTATATATAATCATATTTATCCCTAATACATTCTAAAAGTTTAAATCGATGGGGTCAACATGGTACTGTTATGGACAAAAATTCACTAGGTCATGGGCTAAGTCAACCAAGAGCTAACTTAGACCTAAATAAATTTTACCCACAAGAGTATAGGGTTGACCTAGTTAACCTAGTACTTTAAATAGTCAAAATGGGATTTATGTGAGGAAAATAGGGATGGAAGGTAGGAAATTACTATAGGAGTGTGTAAAAGAGGATTAATAGGTTAGGGAATGGTTTTAGGAGCTTGTTAGATTGGTAATAAGTGACAACAATCATATAAAACACTAATGGTCTACCCACCCCTTTCCTAGTGCACCCCTTAAAGAATTCACTTATAGACATTGAGTTTTTATGGGTTCCTTAAAGATATAAAGCATTAGCATTTGATAAAAGTTGAAAATATTATGTGTATACTCATTCTAACTTGTTATTTTAAACATTTATGTTTACTAGTCTCTAATGATGACAAGGACTCCTATTCTTTGCCCAAAGCTCTTGGATAATAGCACTTATAAAGTTAATCCATTTTTTTTGGAATAACATATGCTTTTTTATATTCATTAAATAGATGCCTACACAATATTCACTCTTTTTACTTTGGTGGAGTTTCCTTCTCTCTGGTCATTATATCCACCAAAAGATACCCTTATCTCCCATACAATCTATAAAATTATTTTTTGTATGGAATCGACACATTTGAGACATATTTAGATAATTTTATGTGAGGCTGACCATTTATCTATACCAATTTAAGAACACAACCAAGGACAGACTAGGCAAAGCATATAACAAGATGAGTACCAATCCCAAATGTATCAATCTGGTGACCCTGTTTATTAAATTCATCAAGTGTTTCCTCATTGATATCATTATAAACCATGATTTTTATCTTCCAAAAATAAGGAACAATAAATTCCTTTTAAATTAGACAAAAGAAGTTTCGAGCCTTAGTAGATAAGTATGCAAGGTCACTTGAATCTAACCTTCTTTCATTTGCTTTATATCCTAACTCGTGTAGGGCAAGAGCAATATAAAATAAATTAGGTACCCTAATTCTCATAATATCATAAGTATCCATAAGATATTTTAACTTTAATGAAAAATCAATATCATATGATGTGAATGATGCCATGTCACTAATATTGATATCATAAAAACTTCCCCTCAAAGAATATGCCACCTTTAATTTTCTTAGCCAATGTTGTGTTAAGCTCATAAAATCATCACAAGTGCCTATTACATAATATCTATGAAGTGAACTATAAATGATCTCATCGATTCCCATAAATGAATTTATAAAAGTGTAAGAGTATGTCCCTTTAAATGTTATTCTAAACTATATATTTGCATCAACATTGTTGGTTACATAAAATCCACCTATGTAGTAATACTTGGATGCACATATCCCTCCATTAGGTCCTTGAGCTTAAAAAATTCTAAATTCAAGAAAAATATTATAATCCTTAGCAACATGCTTATGCCTTAGAGTATTTTTGGCAAATAATGAAGTATAGTTGACTAGATTGAGAGAGGACATTTCCAAAATTTTCACAACCACCACTGGGCCTTCAATTTTGATGAGTGGTATCTTATTAAAAATAAATAAAACTTATAGAAACTCATATATCTCAATTTATAAATAATTAATCCCTCTAATATAATCAAATAATCCATCTTCACATGTAGCTATTAAGATTGCTCATAAGAAATTGACATCTTCCTCTTTTAATTTAAAATTTTTGGCCACCCTTATACACTCTTATAACCCAAAAAACACATTGTACTATCCACCAAATGAATTCTTCTAAAAAATTAAATCAAATATTACCTTTGCAAGTTGCTTTCCAGCTTTCTAATATACATATACCATTGTAAATTGTTAAAATTCAGCAAGGAACAAGGACATTAGGGGATTTGTTGGACCTTCCACACCAAGATTCTAATCCATAGTACCATTTGAATCCATGTTAAAATAATATGTGTGTAAACCTATAGAGTTTCTAGTGAAAATAAACATACTTGGGTTATTTTCAACCAAATATTTATGATCTCATCCTTTAGTAGACATATTTATTCAATCAATTAGTTGATATCATTTTTTTAGTTTTCTCATTCACAAGTACTTGGTTTTGTATGTATTTTGATTTTCACAAAACAAATAATATTAAATTTGTTTATTATCTATAAGGATTTGAAAGATTTGGGGTAAAATATGTTTAATTTTGACATTAATGTAGAAAATGATAATGACAATTGCATAGTATGGGAATTGAATATTTTAATTTCGTGATTTAGGGAAGTGTCAAGGCTCATTTTCATAACCCAGGGAAAAATTTACAACAATGTCATGATAGGGGAAGGGAATATTTTAATTTTATGATTTGGGGAAGTGTCAAGACTCATTTACACAACCCATGGAAATGTTTATAGTAATTACATGGTAGTGGGAAGAATAAAAAGATAATTGCATATTTGATTTAAAATAATTAAAATTTATTTCAATCAAATTTATTATTATTTTAATTTTAAAATTGCACAACATGAAAAGGTGGAAATAAAAATTTCACAACTTGAAAAAGTTTTTAGGAAATTTATCACAACTCTAGGGAAAATATAAAGCACTTTCATAACTTGAAAAGAGTTAATGAGACTTTTGCATAGTTATGGGAAGAGTTAAAATATTTTTACATGGCATGAGAACTTAAAAGAGTATTTGCATGTTTTGGGAAATAAATTTTTTTAATCAAAATTTTAATTTTTAATTAAATTATAAAATTAATAAAAATTAATTAATTTATAGTAAATTAATTGATGTACATATAAATCACTAGAAATGCACACTATATAACTACAATCCCCATATTATCTTTGACTCTAGTCATCACTAGACAAAGTATGATTAGGACAATGCCATGTGCATGGGATTGGTGGTGGATATTATGTCATCTCCATAAATACTTATTGTATGGGATATTTGGCTACTAATTTATCTAATTAAAATATGTATCATGAACTAGATTTATGGCTAGTCTTATGACTCTATGTGCTCTCTAAAACTCAGTACCCTAAGCCTTGCTAGCACTATCATGTCATAGAGGATATTATAATACCTAGACTCATCTTTGTATTGAATGATGTCATCCTTCACATGATACATTTTTTATAATTCCATATATATACCCTAATTGATAACCATATATCTATCCATGTCTTGCTCCACATAAATACTCTACACATCTGCCCTAGCCCTAACTCTCTTGCTAATTGTCATGGCTAACTATGCTTCCCTCATGGTAATTTATCCCTATATGGTGGTCATCTAGGCCACCTTTCCTCTTAGATTTTGAATATTAGTGTCTCTCTATCTAATGAGACCCCATAGCCTCATGGTTTCCCATTACACTATGACTAACTACCTTTGTATCTTAGTGGCATCTCCCTCAAATATATGTATCTCAGTAACCTAAATTATAATATCTCTACCTAACCTATCTATAGTCAGCTAGGTCTCCTCTGAATCCCTATGTGGTATGTCCCTACCTAGCTAGATGTTTATCCTATGTCTTTTCATAACACTCCTATTATAATAAGGATTACTTGAGTTTTTTGTCTATCAGTATCCTCCCCCTCTACCTCTGGACTTGAGTCCTCTCCCATGTCAATATTATGCTTGTGGTATCACCCAATACTATTTTTCCCATTAATATTACTAATACTATCATTAGTGTTCTCACTATCACTACTATACCCCTCTAAACTAAAATCTATGATCATTGGCATGGCTTGTTGTAAAATTATCTACTATAGGAACACCTATTCTAATGGTATTTATATTTACTTATTAAGGTGATGACCTAGCCTATCTATGATGTCTATATTATAGCCTTAGATATTTACCTCTTATAGGCTTCAACCTAGTAATCCATATAGGGCTTAACTATGCCCACCATGCTACATAATCCCTAGTTACCTCTATATTAACCATGCCACCCTCATATCCTCATGCAACTAGTTTTACTATCAAAAAGATATTTACTACTATCACTCTTAGAATATGGATCCGTCACTCACCAATATCTCATGTGATGTGCATAAAATAGTGGTGTCCCTTAGGCACATCCTACTACCTCCAAAAATATCATTGCACTTGATCAAGCCTACACTGCTCAACTATGAAGTTGTGATGCCTTGTAATGTAACATGGGGTCATCATGTATTGGGCCACTAATACTTCTTCAAGACATTCAAAATGAGTATGCATATAAAAATACCCTATGAATTTACCATCATATTTTTTATGTCTCTTATTTAGTAATATATGTCTCCTTTTTGGTGCTATCAACTCACGCCTATCATGTACCACCCATATACTAGTGGTTGCTCAGGTTTTCACTATTGTATATCACCTACTAGTTGTATATGGAAATGTACTCCCATAACAAAATCTAGAGTAGTGTAAGGACTAATACCCCCATATATATTACATCATATATAGTTCTTTATAAATCTAGGCCAATACTAATGGGCCCTAGGAAAATTAGGTAGTAGAGTCCACCATGTCACAAACAACACTAATAAGGCCAATATGAAAATAGTATAAAATCTTGTTAGCTATTAATATGCCACTAAAAATATCCATCAAAATCATTATCTCTTGATCCATCAAGTGTTGTGATCCATCTTTCAAGAAGGCCATATCCTCTAATGAGTCAATATCAACCACACCATCAACTATGGAATCATTATTAACACTAATAAAATCCTCCAATATGTCTAGCCACCCCTATTGCATCTACTAAATAATATTCCCTTGGATATGAATCCAAAGTATACACTAGAAAAACTTTAGGGTCACCATCACTTCTCCAATGAGAAAGTGAAATGCATTATTCTCTAAATGCCAGTGCTTGACTAGTGCTAACAGAGGACCCATGTCTGCTTGGATCATGGGAATTAGGTCAATGTGTCATAAAATTATCACCTAAATAAATACCAATGTCTCATTAGTATACAATCCTAGTCAACATAGGATATAATACTATCACTTATGCACTATCAACACTGATACCCACTCTTTCCAATCATAAATAAGTTAGCAAGCTTTATCAATAAAACCTATCCAAGCAAGCTAATCACAAACCTCTTATCAAAATAAAATCATTTTACTTATTTAAAACAAACTTTCATCATTCATGTTTAAACTAATTACTTCTTCTAATTCCATTCCCTTTTACCCCTTGTATATTTTCTTATATTTCTATTGATCCCATCATTCTTTATGATGATATTATCATTTAGTAAGGTAGTCCCATAGTTTGATAATGTGTTATCACCATTTTTACTCTTCAAGCTATTTTAATGATGTAATTTTTTAAAAGGGAAATATCATAATTTATATTATTAATATCATCATTTCACTAGAAGTGATTACCATTTCCAAACATTTTACCATATTGGTAATCTTTTTGTTTATCAGCATGATATCTCTGATTGATAGGGTGACTTCACCTTTTCCTTGTGTTTCAACCATTTCAACATATTCCACCAATTAGGCAATATCATTGTTTTATTATATCTATCCCTTTTAAATTATATCATTTAATTAATCATGATATCACCTTTTTTTAGTGATATAACCATTTTCTTGGTTAAACTACTTATTGTTAGCATGATATCACCATCTCAAAAATAGAAATATCACTTAAAATCCTACTTCTAATGCATAATAAATTCATTAAATTCTAAAATTCACCAATAATAAATATACCTAATGATACTCCACTTCATTTTTGTCATTGGTATTATCACACTCACTCACCTATATGCCTTTAGTGTGGAATACATGCTAACTCACTCCAAAGTCTCTAATCATAATTCACAACATAATTCTTGATAGGGTGTGGAGAAAATGTCTCATTTTTTACCCCTCAAGGGTGAATATATATCTCCAAATTTAAATTTAACCCCCTAGATTACCATGGCACCCTTTTCTTCCCTGAAGGCTTGAAGATGGCTATGTGATCTATTTTACCCATCATTTTCTTCTAATTACTTTGTTTCTTGGCATCTTTGGAAACAAATTGTCTTATCTTCTTATTTTCAAAGGCACATTTCTCAAAATTATTTTTCAATAAGTCCCTCAAGGGGGAATCTTTATTATCCCAAATAATCTTTGGGGCATTAGTGTGAACCCATTTTCATGAAATTCAAAAAAACCAAATCACATCAATATTCAATCATTTTAATGGATTTTTAATTCATTGAAACATTTTTTTTCATCTAATGTCTCACAATTCCATTTCAAACAAGAGAAAAATGTTGACACTCAATTCTCATCACCTCCATGTCAAAATTTAAATCTAAAACATTTCTTAAAATAAATTTTAGATCAAGTCTAAATCATGGAAACACTCTAATTCATTTTTACACATTACATGCATCTTCTAAAACACATTGAGGAATCCTTGATTGGGCCAATGCACCATAATCAACTATCATCTTCATCTAATTCACTCTAATCAAAATTATTGTTTTTTAAGTATCAATTTTAATCTCTTCAACCAATCAAATAGAGAAATTATTCAACTCTCAATATTCTAAAATATAATCATTATTACTTTGATATTCATATTAGATTGAATGACTAAGTAAAAAATCCATAGAAATTGGTTAACTTTTTATTTTTCAAAATTTAAAATTAAAAAAATATCAATATTTATGATATCATCATGACCTCATTCATAAAGTTATAAATCACTGTCATGAATGCAAAAATATAAAAAATGGTGAACCATGCCTCATAAATTTTATCCCATCTCTTATTATTACACCTTCAACCTTTTTCATGAATGGGATGTGAGGACTCATTCCTATCCCTCCATTTGGAGATCAAGATGGATAGTCTCCAATGATTCACCATGACTATAAATTGAATATTCTCCCTCAATTATAGATAATATCTTTCAAACTAAACTTAATCTACAAATATACATAGAGATATTCATATTTTTCATGCATTGAATCATCAAAACATCAAGTAGATAATGTGAGATGTTGCCAAAATGCATGTGTGACATTGTTGAAAAATCCTAGCTTTATAATCTAGTCACAAAAAAACCTGAATCAATCTTGGAATAAACATCCATGAGGAAGGTATAATCATTTTAGTTGTGTTTTCTATTTTTTCTTTACTTTTAGGTCCTTCCCAATCCAAGGGATTATGCCTGAGGTGTCTTGTTTATTTACTTTGTTATTTTGAATGGACTAACAAATAAACTAACCCCTCTTGTAATTATAATATATATAATGACACCATAAAATAGACAAGAAAAAATGCCAAAGACAAACTTTCTAATCTGCAAAAATAACATTAGAAAAATAACTATCGATTAATAAGTTATCAACAAGAGAAACAAAACCCAGAAAGAATAAGGCTAGTGGCCAATGAGATCACACATGATTTCAACTACCTCCCAATATTCCTTTAATGTTTTGAGTTGATTTTCAAATTAATCTACTTTAGATATATCTACCTCCATTTTATAATTCCTTTTCTTTCCTCTTGTCCTCTTATTGGGGCCTTCATGTCCTCCTTCTTTTTGAGGTCATTCTAGAGGGTTTTAATGCACATAGTTTAGATTGTAATGGTAATTTAACTAATATAAATAACTTATTCTACTTTCCATTCATTGTTTTAAAATATTACTCTATTCTATATATATTTATTTATACTATTTACCTTATATTCTCTAATTTTAAATATGTCTTAGAAAATATCCCAATTAAAAGCCTATTCATGAGGTTCCATTTTGTTTATGGTCCTCTCCTTTTAAATATACACTTACATGTGTTTAAACTATTTCTTAAAATTTTCCTTTTGTTAAAAAATGTTTTCATAATACCCATTTTAATTTTTAGGTCTTTCTCTAGTTTTTCAATTATTTCAACTTAGTCAAACCTCTCTCCCCTTACTTCTTTTCCTTTAAGCCTAGGGGTGGATTCATTTGACTAAAATTTGTGTTTTTCTAGGTCTAGGACACTAAAATAATAAGAATGAAGTTTTTTTGGATTGAGATAAACAATATATATATATATATATATCTATATATATATATATATATATATATATATATATCAAGCTAAGGAGGTTGCACTTTCACATTTCCTTTGGAAGACTTAGACCTAGGTTCAAATAGGGAGTCACCACTAGTTTATAAGTTTGGCCAGGATCCATAGACATTGGGTTAACAAGGACTTTGAATTCATTATTTATTATAGGTATATATGTTATGGTAATAGTATTAGGAGATTGAAAAAGGGTAGGAAATTTATCCCTATAAATTTTGATTGGCATCTTCATCATTCACCTATTTCAAGAATACAATAGGATAGGGACAGACTTTGGCATCTTTAAAATAATGATAGGTTGGGAACTTTTAAACAACACAAGGATCAATTTTTTGTGGATAAAAAACTCAATTTTCCCCTCTTATAAATCAAGGACTAAAATTTCTAATGATATCTATAGGAATAATATAATACTCATCAATTTTATGTGCCTAAAATTATTTATCAAAGAAAACTAGTAATAATAAATATTTTAGAACTTGTCTTCTAATGTAACATATTTCATGATATGGTGGTAGAATTCCCCCCATGAAGTAGGTACTGAGGTCCTAATAATACCATCCTCCATTTATTGAATCCTTTTATTCTATTTTAAAAAATAATTGATCTCCTTGTTCTTGTGTCTTCTATCAATTAAATATTTTAAGGCCTTTAATTTCCATACCTATCACCTTGGAGATAGTTTCTTCAAGAATCAAAATGGATATTCCTCTTATGCTAACCATTAATTTGTCTTAGGATTTCTCAAAATCTATAAAGATGCTTAGATATTGTCCCTTTATGCTTTCTTCAAGATGTTTCATATTATTGCATTACATTTGATACCTTAATTGGATCCAAAATAATATGTTTCACTCTTAATCGCTTTCTATAGGAAATTGGGGAATCTTTTTTCTTCCTTTGTTCTCCTTATCACTATCTAAAATGAGGAGGGGATTAAAATATAAATGGCACTCAATACTTGTAAATAATGTGAGAG
>JARHVA010004996.1:820000-920000 GCA_037957365.1 Torreya grandis | reverse complement strand
AAATCTATGCCTCGATAAGTAAAAATATAGAACCAATCTTAATAGCATAGTGATGGAGGATCCTAGAGCTCCCATTGGAATTTTCAGAACCAAAAGTCATTATGGGTATATCTAAATCTCAAGGTCAATCGATAATAATTGATCCAGTCACTAGATTTAGATGGCATCTTTTAGTGACCAAAGTCTATGTTCTCATCCTAACTAGCAAACCCTTCATCCACTCAATCAAGATTAGATTGAAGTATGGGGAATGGAATTAGAAAAAAAATTATGAGAGGGACTTGAAAATTTGTAAATCTTATAATGTTTTGATCCATACTGCCAAAGAGTGTTAGGAATCCAGAAGAGCCACATAAACCCCCAACCCCAAGTTGGTTAAGAAAGTTTCTCAGACCCTTCTAATTGAAAAAATAACTCCCTTAAATTCCCCAATAGGTCCCCCCATCCCCATCTCACCTAAAATATGCACATAGGAGGTAAATAAGAACCTCAGTGTAGACCTCATTCTATATTCCCCCTCAAAATATATTTCCCCACTCAAAGATGGATCAAATGTTCCTAAGGTGGTTCCTACCACACCCATGTTGAAGATAGCGTACTCACCCAAGGATACATTTAAACCACAAAGTTTGGTAGAGAGACTAGATAAATTAGATACTATAAAGTTAAGCTCTCACTCATTGATATTTACCCATTGATTTCCCTTTACCTTGTAATAATACATAAAATTAGATTTTTTCTTGCATTAACAAGGAAAATGTTCTTTTGTTAATAAGCTAGGGGAGGAAAAAAACGTAAAGAAGAGGGTCAATGGAATCAAGTCCCTCTTAGGAAAACCAATAGGAAAGAAGAGGTGGGAGATGATAAAAATACCCTTGATAGACTGACTAATATGAAATATAGAAGAAAATAAATAGAAAAGAAAGTGGAAAAGGGTACTCAAAGGACCTTAAACAATTTCCCAACTCCAAAAAATGAAGATAATATCATGGAACCTAAGGGGGATGAATAACCCTAGGAAGCAAAGGTAGGTAAGAAATCTAATTTTAAAACACAATCTTGATAATTCAATACTCTAAGAAATTAATATGTCTAAAAATAAAATATTGAAAAACATTGGCCACATTTGGAACAAAGCCAAATGCATCGACAATAATTTTAGAGGTGTAGTAGGGGGACTTGTAGTTTTTTAGAAGATCAATCTCTTGAAGGATTAGTCTTATTTAAATTTGAGAACCATATAGTTGTCCACTTCAAAGAGTCCTATAGTATATTATAATGGATACTCTCCAACATATATTCTCCCAAATCCATAAATGATAGGAAAAAGTTATGGAATGAGATGGAAGAATTTAAGAAGAATAGAGAGGATTATAAATGGATTTTTGTGGGAGACTTAAACTCTACCTTGTCTCCATTATAAAATAAAAGGGGACTTATAAAATATAATTATAACATGATAGAACTAATTGAATTCATAGTTAAAGTAGAACTAATGATTTTGGAGTCAAAAGGCAATATGTTTACTTGGTTTACTAGAAGAATATGGGAGAATCTCATCCAAATCTGACTAAATAAGTTTTTTGTTTCAATGAAATAAGATATTCAATACAAAAAAACTCTCACCTCCCTACTAAGGATAGTATCAAACCATATTCCATTGATTTTCATGGGGGAGAAATGATGAAGATAAAAAAACATCCCTTTTCTATTTGAAAAAGTGTGGATTTCCCAACCAAATTTTACAAACTCAATCGAGGACTGGTGGAAAGAACTAGTCTCATGATCAAACATGTACATTCTCACCATGAAACTCAGTCATGTTAAAAATAAATTTAAAGTTTGGAATAAATAAGTGTTTGGGAACATCTTTATTCAAAATAACAAAATTGTGGAATATTTAAGTAAGATAGAGGAAGAAAACAACTTCTCAGGCTCTAATATCTTTATCCAAGTGAAGCAAAAAGATATACTAAGTACTTAACAAAACCTTGAAGATAAAGAATAAACTTAATAGCATTATAATTAGAGATGCATATGGCTAAAAGAGGAGGATAGGAACACTAAGTTCTTCCATAAGTCAACTTCTAGTAACTGCAACACAACCAAAATTCATGATGTTCTAGGGGAAGATGATGTGATTTACAAAGAGGAAAATGAAATGTAACTATATATTATAAAAAAATCAATAACCTCCTATCATATTCTCTTCCCAATAATGAGGAATTATAATCTTAGGTTTTGAATCTCCTTTTAGGAGTTATTTCATAGGCTAAAAATACTAACATCCTCATCCCTCCCTCCCTTCATGATGTTGGAATGATCATTTTTCTATGAAAGGGGATAAATCCCTAGGATTAGATGAATTTCCCCCTTATTATTCTAATAATATTAGGATATTATCCAAAAGGAAGTGCATGCATCTATATCTAAATTCTTCAAATCTAGCTTTATTCTACAAGAGTTCAATAACACCTTCCTAGTTTTGATCCCCAATAAAATGAGAACAAACCAATTGAATAATTTTAGACTAATCAGTCTTTGCTCCACTTTATACAAGTTATGTTTCAAATCTCTAGCCTTGAAATTAAAAATTATCCTAGATAATATCATTTCAAAAAAATAGGGAGCTTTCATCTTCAAAAGACAAATCATAGACATAATCATCATTACTCACAAAACTATCCATTCAGTTTCTAACTTAACTAGGTAGGGAATGTTCCTCAAACTTGATATGAACAAATCATATGATAGGGTTTTTGAGAGCTTAATCGATAAAATTATTGATTTTTTTTTTAATCATGCGTTTAGATCTCTCATTTCCATTTACATCTCATTTTCCATGTTCTCAATAATCATTAATGGGGTTCCTATAGGTTTTTCCCTATTAGGAGAGGTTTACACCAAGGAGACCCTATGTATCCTTACCTTTTAATAATGATGGTAGAAACCTTGTTCAATATCATAGAAAAATTAAGATCCACAGACATTATAAAGGGAATAAAGGTGGGTCATAACATGCCCTAGTCATGCATCAATAGTTTGATGATGGCACCATGATGATGGAGGAAGCTTCAATTATTGAAGCAAAATCTTTCAGGAAAATCCTAAAAATCTATGGGGATATTATTGGCCAATGTGTTAATTTTAAGAAAAATAGCCTTTTTTTATCAACACCCATGAATGTCTAAAAAATAAAATATATAATATTTTGGGTTACATAATAAGGAACCTCCCATCTTCTTATCTAGGGATTTCATTCTTCAATGGTAGAATTAAAAATGAGTACTAGAGTCCCCTAATTTAAAGAATATGAAAAATGTTGGCTAGATGGAAAGGAAAATTATTATTCAAAGTAGGCAAGCTTCATTTAATTAAAATCTCTCTCTAGATCATACCAGTGTATTTCATGTCTCTTTTTGATATCTTGGGTAAAATTAATAACTAGCTTAAACAAATTCAAAAAATATTTCTTTAGATTGGAGCTGAAGATAAATTCAAATCCCCCCTCATTTCATGGGAAAAATCTTGCCTTCCTAAAGGAAGAGGTGGGCTCAAACTAAGGAGGATGAAGCAAATGAACCAAGATCTACTAAAAAAAACAAATATGGAAAGTTATAAATGAAGATAACCAATGGAAAAAATCATAAAATCCAAATATCCAGGGTTAGGGGAAGGTATCACTATCTTTTTTGAAGAAGGTTCTAATAACAACTCAACATTTTGGAAAGATACCAACAAGTTCAAAAATCTTTTAAAGAAATGAAGCAAGTAGAACATATAAATAGGGAACCAATTGGATTTTTGGGATAATCCCTAGTTATTCTAGCACCCTTTTCATCCACCCACCTAAGATGATCTTATTCATGATTGAAAAGAGGAATTTGGATCAAAAGTGAATGAATACTAGGAGGATAAAAATGGTAATAAAAAATGGAAACTTCTCAAGGAGGGGGAAAATGCTCAAGAATCCCTTTTCCTCAATTACCTAAATGTAAAACTTTAGCTCTTTCACATTAGCTTGTTTCCCAAAGAATATGAACTCATCTGGATAACTAACCTAAGTGGTGTGTTTATGGTCAAATTAGGTTATCTGGTTAACTTGGATCAAGAGGAGTTGTCTAAGGATTGGCAAAAACTATAGATATATAACATTAACCCCAAGGTTAATATTTTCTTCTAGTTGACATCCCAAAACAAAATTATCATTATTGACAATCTAGATAGAAAGGGCCTTCCCATTCCCAATAGATTTGTTCTCTACAATAATGAGGTTGAATCTACTTCCCACTTATTCTTGCATTGTTCATTTTTTATGCCATCTTGGACTTCTTCTTACTAACTTCAACATATCTTAGGTGAGACCAAACTTAGTTTGTGATTGAATCCTCCAATGGAACCCCCCTTGGGTCTACCCACCCTTGATTTTTAATTGGGAAATCTCTCTAATACATAGCTTATGGGGTATTTAGTAGAGTATAAAGTCCTGTATTTTTGAAATTAGGCCCCTAACCCATTTTCCACATCAAAAAAGATCCTATCGGCTATCATGGAGAACTAGAACTCATTCTCATCCAACTTCAAGGATCCTCTCCTCCTAAATATTAATCCTCTCCTTACCTCTTAGAAATTTCCAACTCTAGCTTAGGTACAAAATCAAAAGGTGGATAGGTCTCTAGTCAAATGGATTCCCCTACATACATCTTGATTAAAGATTAATTTTGATAATGTGTAAAAAGGAAACCTAGGATTGATAGGTGGAGGGGTAATAAGGGATGCTAAAGGAAATATATTTTTTTCCTATGTAGGTCCCCTAAGGACCCAAACCAACCATGTTGTCAAAGCTTTAGTGGAATTATGGGGTATTAAAATGGAAGTTAGGTTGGGAATTGAACATGTTCAGATTGAAGGTGACTTCCTCAACATTATTAATTGATTAAAATAAAAATCCAATCCCTCTTAGACCATGTTGAATGTAATGGAGGACATAAAGACCCTTCTTTCTTGACTCAAAGGATACTCTATTTCCCACACATACAGACAAGATAATGAGGGAGTGAACCAAATGATGAATATAGGGGTTCATGTTGATTCATTTAAACATTCATCAAAGGATTATGTTAGTCCAAATTAGGTCACATCGATTATTTAAAAATAAAGATCCCTCCTCTGATATGTAGGATAATTATAAGATTTAGTCTCATGATCTATCTCATGATGGATAAATCCCAAAGTGAGAATCAATTAATCCTTTCCACATAGGAGTAAATCTTATGAATCATGGGAATAAATATGCTATCCCAAATAATAAAATACTTAATTTTCCCAAAAATGGGTTCTCAAGACTAGATAGAATGGTTATAATTAGTAGGCTCTTGAATGGTGAGACCAAGTAGACAATGGGAGGTGATCAAGATAGGGTGGAACTGATCTATTATGTGGAGGTGAAGGAATAAATATACATATGGAATAAGTTTTCTAGAGGAGGTCTAATGAGCTTCATGTAAATAATTATGGGTCATAATTCATTCATTCACAAAGAATATACCAAATTTTAGGAGGATTTAAGGGTTAGAATTCAAGGCCTCAACATCACCATTTCTAAGTAAATTATTAGAAAAATCATAGGTATGATTTATGATGGTGTTAAAGTCTTTAAGGATAAGAAGATAAAGGATGATTTAATTATTTTTTTTTTAAATTAATAAACTGGTCCCCTCAACCCATAGAGATTTTACCAAAGCCAAATTATCAAGGAAGTGACTTGAGATATGCCTCCATATTATGAGGTATATCACCCTTGATGGAAATCACATCATTATATTTTCCCACCACTTGCTATTAATGAACCACTTCAAGGGGGATAGGATAAGCCCAATTTTTTTTTGTTAGAATATTTAGAAGCCTCAATTATAACCTTTAATGTTAATCCATACTCTAACCTCATACTTTAGGGGATTATCCTACTTATTGTGAAGACGGGGGAAACCTTGTGGGGAAAATATATCATTGAAGTTATCAATGTCCCTAATGAGAGGAAATATTTAGAGGAAGATAATGAATAGGTATTGGATAGGAGAAAGGGAAAGACTCATATGTTTTTGTGGGAGAGGAATTTACTAGTAAATCATCCCATATTATTAGTTATAATGGAAACATATAGGTTTCAAAGTTGATTAGAAGCCTAACTCCCCAAACCTCAAGGAGTAGTATGTGTACTAAGATGGAGAAAAATGTGGAGAGGATCTAGACTAAGGTGGCTATACTACATCTATTATGTTTTGAACTGGTTGATGAGATCAACAAATTGAAAATGATGATATTTTTAGAGGATTCTAATAATAGTATTGGTAGAGGAAAGGTGAAAGGTACTGAATAGTTAGTGGAGAAAGGTATGACTCCCCTAAATAATAAAAGAAAACGTGAATAAATTAGGGAGGTGAAAAATGAGTAGTGTAATAAAAATTAGGAGAAAGGGGAGGAAAAGATTCAAGATAAAAAAAGGAAAAGCAATGTTGAAGACTCCTCTTAGGGCCTAAGAAAGAGAAATAGAGGTAAGAAGAAAGAGAAGATAAAGGTATAAAACAAAAAGTTGGTTATCTACTCAAAATTTTAGAAATCCATCCATTAAATATTTCATAATCTTTGTTTTCCTTTGGTGTTTTTTTATTTAGATTTTGGCTTAAGTTTCCTAATTGTATGTAGCCCTTGTGGATTCTATTGTATGTTTGTTTATCTCATATTTTTTGAACATCTTTAATTATGGTTTTTAAGGGAATGGGACCCTATTCCCACTTTTTAATCCTATATAATAAAAAAATATTGGTTATAATTATCGATAAGAAGAGTGATCTAAGATTTATTCCCATCTATGACTTCTTAATAGTCACTAATTTTTTTTTGCCAAATTTTTTATGAATCTGGGTGAAAGAGTATTCATATGGATATAACTTATAGGTTCACTACATATCTAGGCATCATCCAAATCAATGTTTTATTTTCATTCCCCAAATTGCATCTACACCCCTTACCCAACAAGGTTTTATTTTTATAAAGGATATTCTAAAAATTGGATCTATAAGGGGGAGCCTCTAAGGTGAGAAAGGGAGAAATTGACTCTATAACACAAGTAATTGGATTTGATGATATACATCCATATGTTTTCATCTTTTAAGTATATCCAATCCATTTTAATAATTAGGTCTCTTTTTCATGTTTTGATATTTCTCAGACCCAAGACTCCATGGCATCTTGGCAAGCAGACCTTATCCCAAGACACCAAGTGAATTATATTTTTATCTTCCACCCTTTACAATAGAAATACTTTATAAATTTTCTCAATCATCTCCATTATTTTCTTTGGAAACTTTAAAAGGACATGAGGTATATGGGATGAAGGAAATATTATGAAACCATAGTTTTACTAATTGAGTGTGATAATAACCTTTATAACCAATTAATTTTAAATAAAATATATATAGTATGGATTTATATTAGTTGGGATCCATTTTACCTTTGAAAAATGGCATATCGAGATAAGTATCTAGTAAATCCTATGTTTGACGGTTTTGGATGGTAAACTTTTTTTTTTATAGAAGCTTGAGTGATGAGAAAGAAAATATAAATTTTACCCAAGTTGATGCACTAACATAAAACCTTTACATAATAAAAAAGTGATTAATTTATTTTCCTGAACCAAATATTTTCCCAAGATGGAATTATGATCCATGAATTGTTGATGACATATGGAAATGTTGAGAGCAATCTAAAATATTTTCATACTTATGCTTAACCTTTATTTTTCTAAGTTTCTTCCTAGATCCTTAGTCATCAAGATGAAATGGTAAGGTGATATAGGATCTCCCTATATTAATCCTCTTTCATCTATAAATAACCTTGTAGGAGATCAATTTTTAAAAAATGAGAACATAGGTGTGATGCAAGAAGCAATGAGTTTTCTAAACATATAATGGAATAAAAGTCTCTATAGTTTTCCTCATAAGGCTCCATGAGACTCTATCATAGGCCTTGTTTAGGTCATATTTTAGTAACACCCCATATATGTTATATTTTTAAATGGAATGAAGTGATTCATGGATAATAACTACACAATTTATGATTTGTATGCTAAAAACAAAGTTCCCTTGGTGGATAGAGATCATATTAGGAAGAGTAATATGAAGTAAAATATCTAGTAACTTAGAAAATGTCTTGTATATATTATTAAAAATTGTATACACCCTAAATTGGTCAAATAACCACACATATCATGTCTTTTCATAGTACTTTCATAGGAGACTTTGATTGGAGAATATGAGTTTTGCTCACATTTAGCTAGGTCTTTTGTTTTAGTCATCTCAGTCTTGTTACATGCCCTAGATACCTATTTACATATTCCCAGTCATCTTAAAAATTTAAAATGGTCATTTCACCTTGACTTGGTCATATTTTATATGATTTTTCAATCCCCACTAATCCTTAGCCTATAGGATAGGAGCACTAGGATTAGATTACATTGTTGAAACCCAAGGTGTCTAATTTTCAACTCTCCTATTGAAGGTTAGTTTGAGCCTTAACAGTCAATTTATTCCACTAAATGGGTCCTATCCCATTTATTTGATTCATCCTTAAGTTTTCCTATGTTGGGAAAATGTAAATAAATCTCAAAAAAATTTAAATAAAATTTCTCATATATAAAGGAATACACAAGGCATTTTATATCTAGCACTTACAACTTTGACACACTAGACATAATAAAAATAAGTCAATAGTATAGCTTAGCATTCTATATCACACATATACTTACATTATTGATCAAGTAAGGGCCTAGGCAAAAGTCATTATTGTATCTATCATGTGAGTCAATTATTCATGTTCCCTAAGGGAGAACTACATTGGATCTGAGACCCTAGCTTGAGGGTTAATGTAGGCAACGATTAGGATAGTAGGGGTTCTAGATCATGTGATCATTCTTCCCCTAACCCAATTTTCCCACTTTTATTTTGATTTATTTTTTGTTTATATGTGTGTAGACAAATATAGGGTTTTGATATTTAAATGGACCTATAATGAGCTATGTTGGCTTCTAGCCTCTAAAATGCGGTACACAAGATCACACTAACTTGAAAAACAAAACTTAGAAAGATTATATCCTCATGAGAATAATGGAATAGGTGGAAAACAACATCAATTCCACTCCTATCTAGTTCTAGTGCTCCTATCCAATTAGAAAATGAGTCTAGATCTAGATTATAGATAGTGTCCTAGTCTTGCATCTCAGTTTCTAGCCCTTGAATTACCCATTACAACCCATTTCCAGATAAGTTTATTTCTTCTTCTCATGTAAGTTTATTTGATAAAAATATATATTTTATTTTATTAAACTATATTTATCCCTCACTCTAGACCCCTTATTACTTAGGAACTAAACACTAGTTTCCTAAATATAATAAAATATTTGGTGAACTTGACTTACTTCTAACATATCTAAAACCCTAGGTATTCTTAGATTTTTTTCCTTTGTATTAGTAGTTTTCTTGTGAAAAAATTTTAATTTTAAAATTTTGATTTTTGCATAAAATTTTTGTGCATTTATTTTATTCAAAATTATTTTTAGAATTTAAATTATTCATAATTTTCAAAAATTCTAAAACCCTAGATTTCTGAACTAGGTCCTCAAACACAAAGTTTTCCTCCCTTAAAATTTGTAGAAAAATACTTTTGAATTTTTTAAAATTGTATGGATAGTCAAAAGTAGTCTCAAAATCTCTATGCTTATAGTTATTTTTGCATTTATTTTCTTAATAGTACTTTTCAATATTCTCTTTGGTGAAAGAAATACAATGGCCACTAAGGCACTTCTTCCCTCTCATCCCATAGATCAATTTATAAAAATTTCTCATAATTATGACAATGAATGGACAAATTCACAAAATTTCACATTAGCTAAAAATGTGGAAAATGATTTCATTTAAAATGAATAAAATTACTATTGTTGTAATGAGGAATATGATGATATATGTGATAGTGATAGTGAAGCACAAATAGATGTATCTTATTCTCTCAAACCTATCTCTTTTATTTACTCCTATAAATAAAATAATTTTGATAAATGGGAAAGATACTTTTCACCTCATTCTCCTATGCACAATACACCAAATGAACAAATTAGTCAAGTAATTCCAAGTGAACCTCTTATTGGTGATAATTTGATTTTATGTGAACCTAATCTCTCTCTCTCTCTCTCTCTCTCTCTCTCTCTCTCTCTCTCTCTCTCTCTCTCTCTCTATTTTTCTACTTCCATGTTCAAATTAAAATAATATAAATACAATAGAATAAAATTTCCAATGCATAGTGTTGTCATCAAATTATGCACCCTGGGACATTCTATGAAATTCCTTCAATTTGATGCAACATTGAATCATAACTTAAGTTTTTGGGAACTTGTAAGAGAGATGAGTCTCTAGGATTGAAAAGGGCTAGTTCCCTGAATTCTTCTCTAATTGTATATCACCTACTCTACTGCTTGTTCATGAAAAGAGTTGAGAATTTGAATAAAGTATAAAAATTATGCTAAAGAGGTGATCCACCAATAATTTATCCCACCAACTATTATAATTATACTAAGTAATAATGTTTTCCAAGACTAATTCCATGCGTTGAAAGATAATAACATAGTGTTTCAATGTGAAGGTAACATGCTTTAGATAATCAACAAGATAATTGACCTAAGGGGTAGATTGCATAGCATAGATACAATTTCATACTTGAAAGAGATTTTGATACATTCAACACACTTCACATGACTTGTTAACATCATAACCTTTGTTCAAACATGAATGATAAAGGGAGTAAGTATAATGTTATCACTCAGCTCTGCTATACATCACTCACATACTCAAACAGAAATTCATAACTCAAAATTAGTCTTTTATTTGATGTTTAAAAGCAAAGTGCAATGTCATTTTAGTATGAATTTTACATACCAATAAATGTGTTTATCTACAATGGTCAAAATGGCCCAATTTACAAAACTTTGAGGAAGAGCAAGAGAGGAGAAGTTGAAGTGGCATAAGGACATGTGTTGTAGACATGAAAATTAGTTACAGATCCATGAGAGAGATGGATGATCGAGATATGCCATGTCAAGAGTCTTACTTGTCCAAAACAAGTCATGATAATGGTGGAAAGTGGCATCAAACCTTCAATAGTGGCACAAGAAACTATTTTTATTGAATATCATCCATGAGAGTTCAAAACTAAAAATAGAAAAGTTGACATCTCACACTATTGAAACTCATGATGCTAGTTAGAAAATGCTCTTTCTAACTACTATTTATTCTTTGGACACCTATATTTGTCTATTTCATAGAATCTCCTTAACTTGGTCAGCTGCCAATAATGAATCACTCCATCAACCTATCCATTTTTCTCACTTAGTCCACTTTAGATGCTTAGGATTTGACCATTTATCACCTCCATGTCTATTCTTATTTTCCCATCAAGCCTTTTGAAAAGCAATGACTATTCTCTATGGTTTAAAATTGAATTCTTGCAGGCCAATTTTATTTAGACTTTTATTTCTAGACCTTTTCTTTAGATAAATTATCTATGGCTATTTATTTCTATTTACTTCTTGGACCTTTTGTCGAGTCTTTTCCTTTAGGCTCATTGCTTGTTCTTTTCCTTTGGACAAAAATTCTGAAGGAATTCTTCCTATTTATTTCCTTCAAACAAAAAATTTGAAGGAATTATTTTAGAGTTCTTTCTCTTCATTTCCTTTCTAATGGATTTTTGATTGGTACCTTTAGAGAAGTTGTAATTGTCGTCCTACAGGCTTTTAGAAATGGTCCTTCGGACTTTACAAATGCCCCTTAAAAAAAATGAAAGTGACCACTTTCCAAAGAAAATACCCTTCAGGAAAGTTGAAAATGATCCCTCAGAAAAACTAAAGTGGAACTTTTCCCAACAAAAAATACCCTTTAGAAAAATGAAAGTGCCCTTCAGAAAAAGTGAAATGTACCTTTTAGAATTTTTGTTTGGTTCATTTTACTTGAAAAGTGCCCTTCAAAAAAATGAAAGTGACCTTTGGAAAAATTACAAGGTTCCATTTTGTCTTGAAAAAATCCTTCACAAAAAATATAAAGTACCTTCAAAAAAATTATGTGAACAAATTGTCCAAAATAATTCATCACTTGGCTCGAAGAAAACCCAAAGAAATACTCTTAAGGAAAATCCTCAAATAAAAAGTTCAAAAGAATTTAGCAAAATGCTTCAGGTAAAAAACCCAAAATAATTAGGTAAAGGCGTAGAAAAAATGCCAAAATGGACTTTCCAAAAGAAATAACATGGTATTTGTGTAGGCTTTACCAAATAACATTTCTTCTAAAGAAAAGTTAAGTACTAGACTTGACCAAATTTGAAAGATGCAAACCTAGGGGTAGAAATTGGCCAGAATTCTTGGTGATTCCTAGGTATGGCATGCCCATTATGCCTAAGAAAAATTTCATAAATCCTTCCATTAGTCATGGAGTCACACAAAATGAGCACTCAGATTATCATGAATAGACCTTGGGCTGACCACAATACAATGACATTACACAAGACACACATAGGCAAATACACACTTGTACTACTAAGCACTTAGGAAACATGCATGTGTCAAATAGAATAGTTAGGGAACATAAATTAAAACAAAATTAAACTAAACACACACACCTATGTTACTATTTACAAGATATACCTACAAATACTAATAGTAAAACTTTAGATGTATCCCATTCATAGGGATATGCAATTCTTCTCCATTCATCTTAGTCAGTTGAAAGGAATTGATTTGCTTGCACTTGCTGATGATGTAAGGGCCACTCCAAAAAGCATCAAAATTTGTATGTTTACCTAATTTTACTCTATCCTCATCCCATTTCAGAACCAAGTCACCTTCCTTGAACACTCTTATACTTGCTCTTTTATCAAAATATTTCTTCATGAGTACTTGGTGGTGTTCCATGGTCTTATGTGCATTGTCCCTTACTTATTTTAGTTGCATTAGTTCTATCAATTTGACTTTCATTAGATTATTTTCTAGAATTTCTAGCTGATGTGCAAGTCTTAGATTAGGGAGATCTTAGGAGATGGACAACCTAGCTTCTCTCCCATAGATAAGCACAAAAGGAGATTTACCAATTGATGTTCTAGGAGTAATCATGTTAGCCCATAAGGCTATCTTCAACTTGGTGTGCCATGTTATTTGATTGTTCTCTAAGTTATCTTGATGATCTTAATGAGGTTCTTGTTAGTAGACTCAACCAACCCATTACATTGAGGGTAATAGTTGGATGAGGTAATCAAGTAAATTCCATTCTTATTTACCCACTCAAAAGTTTTAGCACTCATAAGAGCAAGTGCATTATCATAAATGATAGTATAGGGGACCCCAAATCTTGTTGTGATACTCTTATAAAACTTAAACATTTCATTTTCATTTACCTCCTTTAATGCAATAACCTATAACCACCTTGTGAAGTATTCAGTAGCAGTCAATATCCATTTGTGTCCAATACTTGATGGAAGGTTGATCATACCAATGAAATCAAGGACCCATTACATGAAAGGTTGGTCCACTTAGATAGGATTCAAAGGAATGGTTGTAAGTTTCTATTTGACTACAAATAAGGAAAATTAAGGACACCTCCTAACCCAAGAGTATCAATCCTTGAAAAGGCTAGGCAAATAATACCCTACCCTTATTATCTTTGTAGTTATTATTTTTGGGGAGAAATGACCATCTACATCATTGTGAAACTTTTCTAGCAAGATGCCAAACTGATCATTGTCAACACACCTTAGTAGTACACCATTCAAATCCTTTTGAATACCATCTACAAGGAAATAAGGAATGGTTTTCAATGTAAAATACATTCTTTGTGACTTTTTCAAACCATTAGGGCACTCACCATTTTGGAGGAAACCAATGATGTCTTATGTCCAACTTTGAATTGGTATGTTACTAGCTAGTTGGGGATGAACTTGATTGACCAAGAACTTTTCCTTTTTCCCTTTAATATCTAAATCCATATGTTCACATAACCCCTTTCCTCTTACCAAGTTGGTTACCTTGATATCAAAATCATACTCCATTACCTTTGTGAACCACCTAGTTCCCTTCTCACTGAGGTCTTTGCTTAAGAGGAACTCTTTGCTAGGATGAGAGACCTTAACATGTATCCTATTATTTAAAACCATGTGCATTAACTTTTATAAACCTCTTATCATAGCTAAATCTTACTTCTCAAAAAATGTGTACTTGAATTCATAATTTTCCACTCCTTGACTAAAAAATGCAATGGGTTGTTCAATTTCCTCATCATTATTTTCCATAAGCATAGCTAAAATTGTGTCAAGGTTATAAAAAGTATAGAGTATGAAATCCTTGCCAAATTTTTGGTTAAAGAGAGTATGAGATTGGATAATTACTTTTTTGATTGCCTCATACCTTTTTTGTCCAACCACCAATATTTTGAACTGATCCTCCTCATTCACCAATATTTTGTTATAAACTAAATAGCCATCAAGTAGTGAAAAGCATTGAGAACCTAACACCACTTGTAAAATCTACTCCATGGAAGGTAGTGGATAATAGTCTTTGATTAAAACTCTATTTAGATCCCAAAAGTCCACACAAATTTTAATCTCTCCACTCTTATTTCAAATAGGTAAAAGGCTAGCTACCTAAGTTGAGTGATTGATAGGAAAGATAATCCTAGACTCAATCAATTTAGTAAGCTCTCTCTTCATGATTTCCTCTATCTTGGGATTGATAGGCCTCTATTTTTTCCTAACTAGTTTAGATCTAAGTTCTAACTCAATGGTGTGATTAGCCATACATATATCAAACCTTTTAATTTCCTTGTATTCCCAATAAAATATATCATGAAATTTTTTACACAATTCAATGAAGGCTTATCTTTTAGAAAGAGAACATATCTTACAAATTTTTAGAAGTTTATCCTTAAATATCAATATTATTTTGTAGTTATCTTCCTTTGTATACATGCTTACCCTTTCGTTACTTCTCTGATCATATTCATTAAACACACTCTCCAAAGTAACTATCCCCTTCGGTATCTTGTTTGTCTTTAGCTGGACAACTTGTTCTTCATATTGATTGTGAAGCTTCTTTTGATTCTTTGAGGAAAATTTTGCTTCATTTTGAATGAAGTGTATGATGTGTTGAACACTCTCAAACACTTGCCAAGACACTTCATTATCTTTAATATAAGGTCTCATAATGACCTTGATGTGAGGTTGGTCCTTCTCTTTGCTTATATCAGTAACTATATCAAAATTTGCTCCTATCATAGCCAACATGTCAGCATGTTTATTTGATTCTCTTGGTATAGGTTGGATATTAAAATCATAAAATTACTCAATTATATCCCACACCCTATGCCTTTAAGACCTAATAAAAGGGTTCTTGGTTGTATCTTGTTTTCTCACTTGATGTGTAATCAATTCACTATCTCCATATACCTTCAAATTCTTGATTCCCTTTCTCTTTTCCCATTAGAGGCCATGAACCAAGCCTTCATATTCAACTACATTATAAGTATAATTAAAATGGAATCTATATGAATAATAACACTAGTTATTTGAAGGAGAAACCAACATAACACCAAATCCTACCCCTACCTTACTTCTAGAGCCATAAAAGAACATTTCCCATATCCCTTAAAGTTCATGATCTTCATTAGTGAGTGATGTCATAGGAGTGTTCTTCTCATGCATACAATATAATCCTAATTAAATTTATTATATGAATGCATAAGGATAATTTCATAATTTTTAATACCATACTCATCAAAAAAAAAATTAGAAATACCTTCAAGGGGAAAGGATGTTTCACCACCAATGGCACCTTCTTCTTACTCACTAATTATATAATTCTGAGTTGAACTTCTCTCTATATATGGTTCAATGTGGAACCTTGTCAAGGTATATGTTATTATAGTTAATTTATCTCCATATATTATTATAAAATTTAGAAAAGACTAATCAAATACAAGGTACCCTCCAATCTTAGCTGTGAAGTCTCTTGACAAGCAAATACCAAAATGAGTTAGAAGATCAACCACCACAATGTCTTGTAGAATGGGGAAGCTTGGGAAATCATGCAAGAAAACTTTCAAACCTTTAACCAACCCCATAGTCTTGGATAGAGTTCCATCAAGATATAATACACCCTTGTTATGAGGCTCATATTTTAGTCCCAATTTGCTAATAACCACTTTAGGCATAATTGTGGTATTGGCCACACTACCCACAATGCAGTTGTGAACTAATTTATCTCCCATAATGAGCATGAGGTAGAAAGGTGGAGGATTTTTAGATCTAGTGTAAGTCTCTAAAAAATAATTAGGTGTCTTGGTAAGGGTTATACCATTTTACTTTGGAGCTTAAGGAGTTACATTGATATTAGCAAGTTGTTCTTGTAGGATTTCCTTTTGACTAGGCATATGCAATACTTCCCAAAGAGAAATTCTAGTTTTGGTATTCTTGAAAGAGTCAATAATATTTAGAGAGGAATTATTTAGATTGTATTTAATTATTTAAGGAAATGAGGTAAATTTAACTTGTTTTCCTAGAGTTTTGGTAGCTTTTCTCACATTCTGATTTTGAGTAGTGTGACTAGTAGGATCTACTACATTGGTACTTACAATTTGTGACCTTGGAGAGGCACTAGATAAAATCACTTGTGCTACTATAATATCTCCCAAATCCATATTTTTATCCCTTATGTTAGCTGTAACTAATGTATTTTGATTCAACACATATCATATTCTACTTGGAAATTCATAAAACTAGTACTTTGGCTGCTACTTTCTCCTTAAACATCTCTTTGCATGAGATTTGCTTCTTCTGATGTAACACAAGGATTATCTCCTTCTTTAGTTACCAAATCTTTATTACCATCCCCATAATTATTCATAAATTGACCTTAATATTAACCCCAATGATCCAAATTCTCCTCTCCTTGAACTAAATTGGTATGGGATGGAACAACAACCTTTGTCGATGAAATGGAATTAGGACTATAGGCATTGGTATACCTATTGAAACCTTATTAGCCTTGTCCTCTTTCTTGGTTAGTTTATTGGGGTGAAGGTATATAACCATGCTAAGGATAGTATTGAGGATTGGGTGGAGCTTTTTCATACATTTTTTCTTGTTTGAGTTGGGCTTGCAAAGACTGAATCATTTCATCCTTATCTATATCATCATCCACCTTCTTGGGAGTATTTATAGGTTTGGCATTAGTATTTAGATATTCTATTATGTTTGGGGATTCAATATAATTATGAGACAACAAAAACGTAGAAACTCTTGGAGGTAGTTGCTTAGCCTGTATCAGACTATCTTAGCTTTAATGGATATCTCATATGCCTTGGGTAAATTAAATCCTCCCATTGATTGAAACATTACTACTACATCAATACTAATAGCCTTAAGATAGATGGGGAATACAAAGCTTGGAGAAGGCCTCATAATAAGTGGAATCCTATGCCATGTTCTTTGAAATCTATCATGGATTCATTAAGACCTCTCTTTATCACATTCCATTAGTGAATTAGTGAAGTATGGTCACTCTTATTTTCAAACGTATTTACCAACAACTATCCAAAACTATCCTAATTAGTAATACAACCACCTTCTAATGTCCTATACCAATCAAGTGCCTTCCCCTTTAGAGACATGGCAAGTAGTATAATAGCTATGTTACGTTGGGTGATATTATGGAAATTATAAAAGTTTGAAATGTCCCTAATATGCTCAGATGGGGTAACAAGACCCTTTCCATTGAAATTGGGGAAACTTTTGGTAGCATTAGGAGAAATAAGATCATAAGTAAGAAGGTTAATTGGATTTTGGGTGTTAAAGGCTATAAAAGGATGTCTTTTAGCCATTTCTTCTTCTTCTTGATCTATTAATTATTCAAACTCCTCTTCTTCCTCTTCAAAACCTTCTTGTTCAAGATATCTAAAGGTTAGGAATGGTTTAGGGTGTTGTTATTCAAGAGGAGTTTCAGGCTAAGGAACTTGATTGAAAAGCCTATTAGAAGATGAACTAGTGAGGACCATGAAGTATACAATGGAAAAAATGATCTAAAAATAGATATTCTCACCTTTTAGAGTCACCAAATTATATATTAGAATTATTCTGCAACCTTGGACTTGTCAGGGTTAGCATTCAACTTGACATGGAAATAATTAAGACCAACTATCCCACTGGGTGTGCCACAATTATTGTCATCAAATTGTGCACCCTAGGAAGTTCTATGAAAGTCCTTCAATTTTATGAAACATTGAATCATCCCTTAAGTTTTTGGGAACTTGTAAGAGGGATGAGTCTTTAGGATTGAAAAAGGCTATCTCCCTGAATTCTTCTCTAAGTGTTTATCACCTAATCTACTACTTGTTCATGAAAAGAGTAAAGAATTTTCATAAAATATAAAAACTATTCTAAAGAGGTGATCCACCAATAATTTATCCCACTAACTATCACACTTATACGAAGTAAATTTTTTTCCAAGACTAATTCCATGCATTAAATTATACTAACATAGTGTTTCTCTATGAAGGTAACATGCTTGAGACAATCAACAAGATAATCGACCTAAGGGGTATATTGCTCACCATAGATACAATTTCATAATTGAAAGAGATTTTGATACATTAAATGCACTTCACATGACCTATTAACATCAAAACCTTTGTTCAAACATGAGGGATAAAAGGATTAAGTATAATGCTATCACTCAAATCCACTATACATCACTCACATACTCAAATAGAAATTCACAACTTAGAATTGGTCTTATATTTGATGTTTAAAATCAAAATGTAATGCCATTTAAATAGGGCTTCACCATACCAAAAAATGTGGTTATCTATAATGGTCAAAATGGACCAATTTATAGAACTTTGAGGAAGAGCAAGAAAGGAAAAGTTGAAGAGGCAGAAGGACATTTTTTATAGACATGAAAATCAGTTACAAATCCATGAGAGAGATGGATGAGTGAGCCATGCCATGTCAAGAGTATTAGTTATCCAAAACAAGTCTGATAATGGTGGAAAGTGTAATCAAACCTTTAGGAGTGGCATAAGAAACTATTTTTATCGAAGATCATCCATGAGAGTTTGAAAATGGAAATAGAAAAGCTAACACATCACACTACTAGAACTCATGATGATAGTTATAAAATTCTCTCTCTAACTACTATTTATTCTTTGGACACTTATATTTTTTAATTTCATATAATCTCCTTGACTTGGTCAGCTTTCAACCATGAATCACTCCATCAACCTATCTATTTTTCTCATTTTATCTGCTCTAAATGCTTGAGATTCAACCATTTGCCACCTCCATTTCTATTCTTATAATCATATCAAGTCTTTTGAATAACAATGGCTATTCTCCATAGTTTAAAATTGAATTAATATAGGCCATCACTCCTTTGGGTATTTTCTTTCAACTTTTATTTTCAGACCTTTTCATCAGATAAATTATCCATGGCTATTTATTTCTATTTACTTTTTAGGACCTTTTGTCAAGTATTTTACTTTGGGATCATTGCTTGTTCATTTCCTTTAGATAAAAAGTTTTAAGGAATTCTTCCTATTTATTTCCTTCAAACAAAAATTTTGAAGGAATTATTTTAGAGTTTTTTCTCTTCATTTTCTTTCATGTGGCTTTCTGATTGGTCCCTTCAGAGAAGTTGTAATGGTCCTTTAGGATTTTGGAAATGGTCCTTAAAGATTTGTAAGTGCCCATTTGGAAAAATGAAATTGACCACTTTCCAAAGAAAATACCCTTCAAGAAAGTTGTAAATGATCCTTCAGAAAAATTGAAGTGGACCTTTTCCTGACAAAAGATACCCTTCAGAAAAATGAAAGTGCCCTTTGAAAAAAGTGAAATGTACCTTTAAAACTTTTTTTTGGTCTATTTTGCTTGAAAATTTCCCTTCAAAAAAATGAAAGTTCCCTTTGTAAAAATTATAAGGGTCCCTTTTGGCTTGAAATATTCCTTTAGAGAAATTGTATAGTACCTTTAGTAAAATTATGTAGATAAATTGTTTGAAAGAATTCATCACTTGGCTATAATAAAACCCAAAGAAATAATCTTAAGGAAAATCCTCAAATAAATTTTTTGAAATAATTTTTCAAAATACTTTAGACAAAAAACCCAAAATAATTAGGCAAAGGCTTAGAATAAAGGCCAAAATGGACTTTCTGAAATAAATAACACTTGGTATTTTTGTATCCTTTTCCAAACTTTTTTTTTTGAGAAAATTTAAGTACTGGACTTGGTCAAATTTAAAAGGTACAAACCTGGGGGTGGAAATTGGCCAACACATAGTTCAAATGAGACATCTCATGTTCCTAACTCTACTTTGTCAAAATAATGTCTCAATGAAAAATCTTCTTCTCTTATTTCTCATATTGCACATGAAAAACATGCATACACTCCATCCATGAATAACATATAGACACATGATATTATAATTTCAAATGATACTTTATTATATACTAGAAAATAATTAAATTCTTCTTTTACACATCTCCCTACTTGTACTAAAAGTGATAATGAGTATGATAGTGAACATGTAAATGAATATGAAAATGATAATGATTATTGATAATATTCCAATGATGACAATGCATGGAAAAATGATTATTATTATTCACATAGTGAAAAATAATATGCATCTCATATTTCTAACTCTTCTCTCACTCCCCCTCTCAAACATAATGCACTTCTAAAATTCTGCTTCTACTTATATGCATGATTCTATTTAAAATAATTTACATGTTCATGTAAATAACACATCTTCTACTTAATTATAATGTGATACACTAAAACATAAAGATACCAATGAATCTCCCAAACCACCCCTCACTATAGTAGATCCCATTTCTCACTCTTCACCTAAAGAGAATGGTAGCGCACATCCCTCTAGTAAGGTCCAAGTTAACATTACTCCTAAGGTTCAAATGAGCACACTCCCTCTTTATTATCCAATTTATAAATGTAGCATTCTCATGATTAAAATTAACAATAAAATTTAATGATTAAATGAACCACTTCAATATGCTAATATACCATCCTAGGAGATACTCTCTTTGATGCATGCAGTTGGTGAATTAAAACACCAAGTACATCTCCTTACCTTGGAAAATAAGGATTGTAAGTCTTGTAAGGATGATAATGATCTACATGGTAACCCAATTCTAAAGACATTTATATAAGCTTCATTTCCTAAAAAATTCCAAATTCTATTATTGCCTCACTTTGATGGAACTAGAGACCCATTTGTACACCTTGAAGCCTTTAGGAAGGCTTTGCCATCTCATGTGAGTACTTTGATTCTAATCAAGCTATTCTAGTAGACTTTAGTGGGGGAAGAAAAAAATTGGTTCTTTCAGCTACTCCCTGTTAGCACACATATGATTATTTAGAGGAGGCATTTATCAGACATTACATATCAAACATGGGCCCTCATGTTAGATATGAGAAACTTGTAACTTTCCATTAGAATACTTAAGAGCCAATTAGTGATTATATCTTATGATTCAAGAATCACATGTTAAGATTGATATATAAACCAATATATTTAAAGATTAAACATATATTTATTAAGGGGCTTCACCACCCTCTTCTCGAGCATTTATTATATCAGATAGAGTCTTCTTGCAAACACTTAATGCTATATAGTTCTAACTTTGGAAAATAAATTGGGATTGATTGAGGTAGATTTAGTTGATACTCTAGATTTCATAGTAGTTTCTACATATATATCTCCTAACACACAACATTCACCATGTCCTAAACAAGATAGGAGACCACAACCAAAAAAATAACTGGCTAAGAACATAGAACAAGTCTCTAGAATATAGCCTACAATATACACTACAAAAAGCAACATCAAGGCACCACTATAGTTTTATTTCAGAGAGGGATAGCCCATATATCATATTATCAACAATATTAGATGGGAGGTTGATCACATTTCATTTTACTCATTGATGAGATCTACATCTCCTATAAAAACAACCACATCAACCCTTTTGCCATTATCATCATATCCATAGACACAAAAGTAATGATTATTATGGAATCAAGGATTGTATTAATATATGTGTTGATAATGGCATCATAAAATTTACATAGGGGGCATCAAGATCTTCTCCACCATAGAAAAATAAACCTCATTCATCCATGATTGAATCATCCTAGGACATTCCTTCACAAGACTCATTGGTCACTCATCAATAGAGTAATGCAGGTTCTATGATAGAGCCTCATAAGAGATCTCCTATTCCACCTATTTAGAAGGTTTGAAAACAAGTACAACAAGAATAACCTATATATAGCATTGTAGTCTGAGGAGTACATAGTGCAATTCCATACACATATCCAATAGAGCCATAAGCACTGTAGTAGAGTACTACTCATGAGAAATATTCACTATGGATATATTTTTTAGGTTTTATCTCATGTAGCAATTTTCTATGGATAAGATTAAATTAACCCACATCATAGAGTACTACTCATGAGTAATATACACTACAACTAGATTTTATGGGTCCTATCTCACACAACAATCCACTATGATTGAGATTAAATAAGCCCTCATCACAAGTTTTAGCTCCAACTCGATCTATGGTTTAGTCATACACATCATAGTAAATTCCATAGGGTATATGATTATAGATAGGTGAGCTTTCTTCATAGCATACAATTCCTATTACACATCCAATAAAGTTACATTTTTTAGAATCTCCACATCTAACTACAATTAGTACACAGTAGATAATATCAGATACAAAGCATATTCCTACATAACATGAGTAGTATGGGAACTTGTTCATTTGGCCAATAGGGCTCAGATAATGATATAGGATAGAGTGATACAATGCACATTAATACCAACATTAGTTCATAGATTCACTTAATAAGGCAATAATGTAGCTAAAGGTCTAGTTATCCTTTGTATTCTTGAGCCACTCTCAAGGAATTATTATGCACAACATGTTATCTTACATCCCCACATACTAAACACTAACATTCCTAATTCCCAATAACTATCCATAGCCAAACTTAGCCTATCAAAATCCATATCTTACCAAAACTAATTTACCAATCTCAAACTACTTAATTTATCCCAATAATTCACCAATTGAAAAATCAACAAATTTTGTTTGCTCACATATAATTACAAACCAAATAAAATTCTTTACTTATCAAAATAAAAATCCTGTATGACTTGAACTTATCAATAAAAGTCAAATAAAATATCCCAAGTACCATTTTACCAAACATACATAGCCTCAATATCAATACCAAATCAGCTAATTTTACAATAAACATATGTAATGAATATAATAATATATTTCAAATCCCATAACATTATACACATGAGCCAAAATAAAGCCAACATCCATATATATAACCAAGTTTTCAAATACATATATGCTATATAAAGTAAAATCAATCATGAATGGCTATCATGCCCTCACTCTTAGTCTTACTCTCTCCTTCTATACTAGTCCCATAGTCTAGCCTAACACTCAATGACCCCGCACCTCCTTGAGCTTCTGAATGCCTCTTATGATGACTATCTCACTCTAGCAACTGACCATGCTCCTCATGTAAGTCTGTATACCACCTCTATAAATTAGTGTACTCATCCATAATCCATGTACTCATCAATCCATATTTAGGTGGAGGCATCCTATGCCTATATCACTTAGCTCTCAGCTCATCCCTCTCTCCCATTTTCTTAACATATGCATCTATATCTATAGTATCCTTATCAAATAAATGAGCATAAATTCCAAATATAACTATTACTTTATCTACCAAACTCTCCTCCACAACATCATCAAGAATATGTCATGTGAGCTCCTGAAGTGTAGACTCAATGATGGTCTCCCAAAACCCATCATCTCCACCTTTTTCCCTAACCTATGCTTCATCCTTAACACCTTCCACTCTACCTGCATGCAAAAGTAAAACACTACGTTAGACATACATTTTCAAAATATTCTAAAAAAATCACAAACTTGTACATAATTTAAATATAATAAATGATTACCTCTCATCATCTATATCAGAGTAGGTTCCTCATACTTGGGGGCATCCCCTTCATTAATAAGATATAACAGATCCCATCAATTACTCATCCACCATGTGGTATATGCCTTTGTGCATCCAATATTATCTACATTAGGAATATCTATATCCATATCTCATGCATCCAAAGGTAATGGTGCTAACTCAGCCTTAGTAGACCTTCCATGATCTCCTATCCTTGCTAGTGCCCATGCACTCCTCAACCACACCCATGCTACTGAGGGCACATCTTGTGGTACCCCAAACTATCTAGTCATGTGCTCATACTAAAAGCACTCGTACATTCAAACCCAATGGTAATGTAACCAAAAATTAACCCTCATGTACCATAATTTCACTCTATCCTTAGGCCACCCAAGGAATCCTCTATAGGGCCTCTATATGATATCCTGAGCCACCAACCTATCTAAAACTTGTCTATAGTAATCTATCCCAAGAGACTGGATAACCAATGTACTCATACATCACTCTTCATATGGTTGTGGAGGTGCCCACCTCTCCCTTGACAATCTTATTGACTGCACAACCAATATATGCTCATAGGCCTGACAATGCAATAAAGTAGTTATGATCACACCACCATTGAATGCCTCCTAAGTAAACTTGTATAGGTCCCTTTATAAGTGGGCAATCATAATCCTACCCCATTATAACATAGTACCATACACTTCTATACTATGCACAATCCTATGCATCCTATATGAAATCAACACCCCACTCCCATCTATAGAAACAAATGAGGCTAACAACATGACCAACAACTTCTGTAGGTGTAGATCACTTGACTACATAATAACTAACAATAATACATCACTATTACTACCTCTCCTATGTATGCATGAGGGAACACCAACAAAATATAGGGATGCATGGTCAATATCATCCACACCCATGTAATCTTACAATGTCATCTGACGTCCACTAACCAACAAGTGTAGAATATGATATGCTCCTCTAGAATAATCATTATCTCCCTAGTAGAGAGCCATAAAGTACATGTATCTACATTCCACCTCCCACATAAGGTGTTAATTAGACACCTATCCAATTGTATAGGGCCTAGGTCATAAGATGACCCAACCCTAATCTATCCATCACAACTCTCTCATCAATTGATAAAGGCAACAACTATAGTGTCTCCATAACCTAGCCTCTACAAAACTCCCTCATCCATACCTCACCCTAAAAAACACCAAAAAATAGCATATATATTAGTCAACCATGAAAAATCAATATCCAAGCAAAATTATAGTAACTAAACTACATACTAACCCAAAAAATATAGCCTCTACGATAACAACATTGAGTATAGGATAACAGTGTTGGACAAGAGTGATACAACCTAAAAAACAACACTAAAGCCTAGATAGTAGTGCTGGAAGAGGGACAAGAGGACTAGAACTAATTAAAATTTTCCTAGTCTACTTAAAACACCTCAAAAACATCAAAAAAGGCTTTTAAATAGGTAAAAGTCACATGTTTTAGCTACTTACTAGGGTAACCTCCCCACCAGCCTCTACCTAGGCTACCAACTACTCAAAATAGGTCACAGTAGGTGCTCATCTCCTTGGTATATCTCTTATTCTAGAGATCAAAATCTCAACCTAGTCAAAGCACAAATTAATCATGAATCAATCTAATTCTCCTATATCAAACAACTTTCTCAGTTAAAGTAAAATACCATTTTTCCTATAACTTCAACGTCGTAGCTCCATTTTACAAAACATTTTGTTCCATAAAATCATAACAATGATACCTTTGACATCACATGAGGCTTTCTCTCTTACTACATCATCTACCTATTATGACACACACATATTTATACTAATTTATTACCTATATTTACAATTTGGTCCTAACCAATCAAAGACTCATTCAACTATCAAATAATTTAGCCTATTCAATCAACAATTCATTCAACTTTCAAAACAACTTAGTCTAATTAGTCAAATAACTTGTTAATCAATTTAAACTATACTAACCTTGCTTTTATCATTATGCCACTAGTCATCACTTTTGGCTCAAACTCCTCTATCATGAGATCTCATCCCTATCCCTAAAAGGGGGGCATCATTCCTAATATTCATATTCCTATACTTACCTAGCATACTCATAGACTCTCATAGGTGGATACACCATGGTTCTTACACCTCTAATGGTTATATTATCATATTCATCTCAAATTAGTCAAAATATGTAGTGATTTAGATTATATGGCTCACTCAAAATGGTTTTTTACAACTCTAGTATTCAGATGATCAGATTTACCTTAGATTGGTTGAAATATATATTGGTTCAGATTATATGAATTCACAATGACCTTGATACAAATTTAAACTCATATACTAAATTTGGGTGAATGGACACTACTGTAGATCTCACACATATAACTTCATAGAGCATGTCACAGTTAGAGGACTAGATAGTATATTATAGGCATAGTGTAGAGCACAGTGTTTTGATATCTAGTTTTGCACATGGGTCATGGCACGATAGGTTATATCACATGTGGTTATATAGATTACCAGACTATACATACACACCACTCATATACTAAATTTAGGGGCATGGCACAGATGTTCATATTATTCATCATCCAAGATATACAGATTAGAATGGTAGAGATATGCCATTCTCTTCTTACACATTTACTAAAATCTAGATATAGGGGGCATCATGTATGACATGATGGCTCTTGCTTTCAATTTTAGATAGGGAAATTGATATAACTTATAGATGGGGGAATTTTGCATGACATATTTATTTTATTTCTTTTTTATTTCAAAATTACTTAAGCATTATCAATAGTTGCATGACTTAATCCATCTAAAGGTGGTTGGCATCATTTTGGGTTGGCTTTCATATAATCCTAACCTCTCAAGTTATTGAGTTCTTGAGTAGCTTTCATATAATCTTAGTGCACCAATTTTGGAGTTCACAAGAGTGGCCTAGTTTTTCACATACATTCAGCTATCCATGCCAACATTATTAGATCATAGTAAATTCAAGGGCTTCAGGAGCCATCTCATAATACACACATTCTAGATTACATGAGTTTATGTGGGATAAAGGGTAGACATTAATTTTGGACCTTTGAGCATTTCTTATCCCAATCAGATTTAGCAGAGGGGGAAAGCATTATCCTCCTTCTCCATGTTATACATATTCTACTTCTAAGTTTAGTATAGGAGGCATCTATTTTAGGCATTCCTTTCTTCTTTGGGCACTATTCAACTCTTCATCGACTTTCATAGCTAGGAAGTGAAGTGGATTCTTTTTTAGCAAACTTATTTCCATGTAGGTAACTTCAATTTTGTATTCTCTTCTCTTTATTTTACTCTAGTACTTCATTTCATTACATCACTAGATTAAAAGGGGGGAAAATGTATACACCCTAAATTGGTCAAGAAATCACACATATCATGTCTTTTCACAATCCTTTCATAGGAGACACTGACTGGAGAATATGATCTTTGTTCATATTTATCCAAGTCTTTAATTTTAGTCATCTTGGTCTTCTTAGATGCCCTAGATACCTTTTTACCAATTCTTAGTCATACGAAACCTTTCAAACAATCATTCTACCTCAACCAGGTCATATTTTCTATGCTTTTTCCATCCCCCTAATCCCTATCATGTATGATAGGAGCACAAGGATTAGACTACAACATTAAAACCTAGGGTGTCTTCTTTTTAGCATTCCTATCAAAGGTTAATTTGAGTCTTAACAGTCAATTTCTTATGCTATATGGGTCTTATCCCCTTTCTTTACTTCATCCATAAGTTTTCACATGGTATCCAAATGAAAATAAAGCTCCAAGATTATAAATAAAGAGTCTCTTATATAAAGGACCACATAAGGCATATCTAGCACTTACTACTTTGGCACATTAGACATAATAAAAATTAGTCAATATTATAACTCAACATTATACATCACACATAGAATTGCATGCTTGATTAAAGAAGGGCCTAGGTGAAATTCATTCTTACATATATCATGCACATTGATTATGCACATTCCATAAGGGATAACTACATTAGATCTGAAACCATAGCTTGGGGGTTAATGTAGGCAAAAACCAGGATAATAGGGGTTCTAGACTATGTGATCATTCTTCCCCTAACCTAGTTTTTCCCCCTTTTGCTTTTGATGCATTTTTTATTTCTATGTGTGCAGATAAATATAGGTTTTAGATATTGAAATGAACCTATAATGAGCTTTGTTGACTTCTAGCCTCCAAAATTTAGTACATAGGCTCACACTAACCTGATGAAAAAAACCTATAAAGCTTATATCCTCAAGAAAATAGTGGTATAGGTTGAAAATAACACCATTTACACTCCTATATAGTTATAACACTCCTATATAATCAAAAAATGAAGTATAGATCCAGATTATAGATAGTATCCTAGTCCTACATCTCAGTTTCTAGACCTTGAATTACCCATTACAGCCCATTTTTAGATAATTTTATTTCTTATCCTCATGTAATTTTATTTGATAAAAATATATATTTTACCTTATTAAACTATATTTCTCCCTTACTTTAGACCCCTTATTATTTAGGAACTAAACACTAGTTTCCCAAAAATAATAAAACAAAAATACTAATATTTATAAAGTCTTTCAAATATTTATCTTCTAATGTTTTTGGGATAATAATGGGGAATGTATTTTTAATTTAATTAATAAGGTTACAATAATAAAATAAACTCTTCCATTTCCTCCACCATATCCCCTTGGATGGCATCCCAAAAACTTTGGAAGAAGAGAGGGGGGGACCAATAGGATCAAGAGCTTTGTCCCCTTCCATTTCAAACCCTACATACTTAACCTCTTCCAATGTGGGTTGGTCAAGAAACTATTATTACTACATTAGATTGATAATAATGATAAATAGATTTAGAATTCCCTCCTTATTTGGCTCAGGATGTGTTTCCCCTAAGAAGAGATTCTTGAAGGACATTGTTTATTATTTGATAGTTTAAACATTCACTCATTCTAAACCAAAATTATTAATAAAAACTATTGTCATGTTTAAATTTGTATACTTTAGATTAGAGACATATAATAATTTAGAATTTTTGTACCTTACTTTATCCATATGTTCCTTGATTTTTGCCTCCAAAAATCTTCTTCTTTGGCCTCAATAGAGTGGAATTTGTTGATCAAAGATTTTTTAATATTTGGAGGATATTTTTGTACATAAGCTTACTTTTAAAAACACTTTTAAGAAGGTTTAGCTCTTATGTTATCTTCTTTTGTTTAATAAAATTTCCAAAAACCTCCCTACTCCAAATTTTCAAGTTGAGTTTAACATTTTTTAGCTTCCCAATGACCCTAAATATCCTAAGCCATGAACACCCATATCCCACCATTATAATATTTTATCTTACAAGTTAGGATGTTGGATATATAATTTTTTTGAATATAAAAGGGTGGATTGTTCTTCCTCATTCCACTTAAAAAATAAGGACAAAAGGAATGTGGTTTGAACTTATTTTTGGAAGAGCGGAGAGGGTTCTAGATAGGTTGAAAAGACACTTCAATGATAGAAGAAATATATACAATATAACCTATATAATATTATCTCCTAATCATATATTTGACCATGTAAAATTGGAAACTTTTAGGTCCATATCAACTAACCTATTATCAACTATGAAATAGAAACTTCTTGGGTTCCTTCTTTTATTGCAAGGGAGGAAGAGGAGCATTGAAGTATCTAGATACCATGTAGGTTAAGTATTTACATGTTATTATACAATTATTTAAGTCTTCCCAAATAAACCTTCTTCCCACCCTTGATTTTGGGGAATCATATATGTTTGATAAGTTATAAATTTCATTGTCATATTCATTGGTGAATGATGTGGCTAGATGATGTTTGTTACTAAGGATATTCTTTCCTTCAACCTAATTATGATTTGAGATGATTTATGACCACATGAAGAACTAGAACAAATGGATATTTTTCATACACTATTCTTAATACTTGGGAAGCTACTATCAATCATCTTGGTCTCTTGTAATAATAAAATACTAGGATAATATGTTTTTCTAAAGTTTATAGTGACACTTAATTGATGGCTTGTGAGTAGTTGTTTTACTCAATTTTTTTAATTTAATAATGAAATTATTTTTCCAATAGGTGTAAAAATTGAAAGAGATAAAAATTATAAAGATACAAAATAATTAGTAATTTTATTTTTGGAAATTAATAAATATGGAAAAATGCTATTTTTGGAAAACACTAAGAAAAATGTACTTAGACTAAATATAACTTTATGTTGACTATTTTAGATGTTTAATAATCATCATAAGTATAAGACATGACTCTAATAATACTTGATAAATAACAAAATTTGAAAATATATTTAGATAGGTTTACACTCCCTAGATAACAGTGCACTTATTCATGTCTGTTGATTATGGAATTGTCATAATTTGCTATCAATAATGACTAACAATGAAAATATAGAAAATTATAAATATGATAGTGTAGGGTTAGAAAAAAAATTTGAGAATGCTCCTAGACAACACTATGCTTTCTAGAAAATAATGTAGGCTTCTCACATCCTTTGACTATAGACTTATCCATATTGACTATAAAAAAATTAGACTAATTCACTTTTTGTGCCTATGTTTCTTGATTGATATACAATGGTAAGAGTTATAATGTGTCATGAATATATCATTTATTTATTATTTAACATAAAAAAGTGATGGGGAGTGTAATGCATTGATCTATCCCCAATCACCCCATTGATGATTTAACATTACCTATGTATCTAGATAATCTAAAGAGATAAATAAATCCCATGTATTTTTATCACTTAGAGTGATTGTTCAATGGTGATCCTTGACTATTTGTATGCAACTATAAAATATGGCTTTGATACTTGATAATGATAGCTCTTAACTTAATTTGAGATGAATTGGACTTGGATTAGGTATTATGCTTATGACTGATATTAAATTTGGGATGAATATGGTATATTTTATTAACTTTCCATAGTGTGAAAGTGATCAATTGGTAGTGCCAAGATAGGAACCAAGTCCCTTAAAAATGATGTTTTGACTTGACTATATAGTGAAATATTTTGGTAATTTAATGTAGTTGACCTTATGATATGCATTGGAAGACCCAAAAAATATTTATAAATTTATAAACTAGTCATTATTTAACATGAGAAATGGTCTCTATAGGGGATATGTCAATGACAATGGACCTACATTCATGGCATGCACCTATTTTAGAAAATCACGGATAGTTGTTCAAAGCTGGAGATAGTCTAAGGGCCATATCAAGAAGTTTGAGCATTTGTCTTGAAATGTTATATGTAGTAATGATGAAAAACATAGAGTCAAGTAAAAAAAGGGTCAATATTTTTATATTCAGGTAAATTTGTGTGGCTTAATATGTATCAAGAATTATTATTTTCAAGTACATATGACCATATTTAGGTATCTACAACCCCTATTTATTTAAATAATGAAATTACTAAAGTAAAAGAGAAAACATTAAACTTGATTATGTGGAACATAATTTGTCTTTAAGAGGATACTCCAATTGTGAAATTAAATCATTTTATAAAACCCTAGAACAAAACATATAGTATTCATTTTTCCATATTTAAAATTTGAAAAATCTAAACTTTGAAATTTGAGAATTGAAAAGAGAGTAAGGAAATAATACACATGTATGGAGATGAAATCATGGTACTCTATAACCTATAAAAGATGGTGAATAATTAGATAAATTTCATTCCTTATTGAATCACTTTTATATATGGTTATTATTGTTGAACTAATTATAAATTAAGAGTGATCTAGTCTCATATTTGAGGAACTAATCAATTCCTTGAGTTGGAAAGATGCATATTCCAACTCTCATGATTGGAGAAAAGTACCAATGCACTAATCCAAAGAATGTGAAACCATGATGGGTTCACTATAAGTGATTCCAAGGAAATTTAATTTCATTAAAATCAAACATAAATAATCCAAAATATAAGATGGAACCACACAGTGGGTTTTATATAACTAATGCTAAGGTCATTGAGTGTCACCAGACTCAAAAGTAAATTAATCATAATAAATCAAATTACACTGCTACATCTAGATATATACTCTATTTTCATTATAAAAATAATGAATAATATTATTTACCTTAGTGTTATATATTTTAATTTAAATAAAAACCAATTTTCCTTTGAAATTGTAACTTTTAACTCTGAAAAGGTGCATGAACAAGTATCATGTCTTTTTTATTTTTGAAAATGGGCATATAAGTATGAAAAAGTCTCATGGATTTTTAAAATTTGAAAATGTATATGTTATCATGAAAAAATATCATTCCCCATAAATCTATGTCAAATGATATATAATTCCATGCATCTATATGCTCATTTGTAACTATATGTGAAACCTGTAAATTATTTCCTATAACTATTTTGCATATGCCCATGCATATAAATTTAAATGTGTATGATTATATACAAGAGTATTTAAAAATTGAGTACATATTCATTTAATATGACTCCATTATTTTTATTGATGTTTCAATATCTATTATATATTTTATTTATGAATTTATTTGAATATTTGAACCATGAACTCTTTTATAGAATTGAATAGTTGAATTACTTTGAATATTTGAAATCTATATTTTGAATTTTTGAAACCTATAATCTATATATTTGATACTTGTACTCTATCCAAAATCTCATTTTTGTTTGTTCATAAAGTATTTGATCTCTAACACAAACCCACTATGTTTCCCCCCTTGTTAGATGAGGGATGTAGCCTAAAAGTCACTCATCTCAAAAGAATATGTAATTGTATCATGTGTATAATCATGTAATCATAGTAATATAATTTTCATTGAAGCATGTATGTATCATATTGAATGTGAGGCATAAAATTTTCATGTATATATATATATATATATGGCAATTAGATATGTAGTAAAGTAACCATAAATGATGCATACTAAATGGTAAAAAAATTCATGATGTAGATTATGTCACCAGTAAATAAGCACAACAAACGAAAAACTCAATGTCACATAATTTCATAAAATAATGCCAAGGAATACCAAAAATGGACATGAATATGTTACAAAAATAATGCTAAGGTTTACATGAAAAGGACATTAATAATGCCATAAATAAGGGATATGTTCAAATGTCACATAGAACAAAAGGGCCAAGGGCCACAAGAAACAGGAATGTTCAAAATGTTCATGTACTAAACATAAATCCCATATATATGTTCAATAAATTATTTCACATAATGATAATTACCATATATAATAATCAAGTAATGCCTAGAATCATAAAAAAACAACAACATCTAAGGAGCATAAAACAAGTGAAAAATAGTCTATTCCATATATATGTATCATTCCCATATTATAGTGAAGTAAAAAATCCATGTGGCACAATGTAAGATACGAGTAGTTATCAATACACTTGTAATATATGTAACTTGACATGGTAGAGAGATCATAGATAAATATAACCTATTATAATTTAACATATAGAGTAAGATACCACTAGATATAATAGAATTCAACATCTAAGAATCCATGCATGATGTATATGTCCTACATTACACTTATATACCTCATGAAATTCAATTGTGTATAAAAACAAATATGTTATCTATCAAGTATGTAATAAATAACATATGTAAAGAAGTAGAATAGAAACTCAATTCATGTTCAATTCTATTTTTTTTTCAAATATTTCAAATGTTTTTTTATTTTTTTCATTTCTGATTTTTTTTCTATTTTTTTTATTTTTTTCTATTTTTGACATTTTGGAAAGGAAACTAGCCTATGATCCTATCAATATGAGGACCATAGTACATGCATGTATCATATATTTGGAATATGAATTTTTTTAGGTGAAAAGTATTACATGTAGATGAGTCAAAATCTAAAAAGACATCAGGTGTTGTAACATAATTGTCTCGATCACTACTCATAGTATATTTTTCAAGATGTATAACTTGAGAAGGTGTCATACTTTGTGGAGTCTATTATATATTAAGATAGTTCACATTGCATATGTTCAATTTGAAACACACTGAACTATCTATGGTATTACCTAGGAGTAATTGTATAAGGTTTGGATTTTTTTTATCCTTGAGTAATTATTTGATATGAATATTGATGTTTAGGAGGGTGTACCACTCTCCTTTGAGCTAAATAACTAACTAACTAACTAACTAACTAACTATATATATATATATATATATATATATATATATATATATATATATATATATATATATATATATATATATATATATATATATATATTTCTATGGGTGCAAAAACACATTTTGTGCTATGATCTTCAATATATGAATTATTTATCTTAGTATTATGCTCTTTAATATGTGAAATAACTCTATTTGTACTATGTTATTGAATAGGTTCCATAACCAATTATAGTGGTGGTGGAGAAGAGGAGTAGTTACCACTAAATGTAGAGGGTACTCATATCAAATGCCTTGAAATTTTACCATTTAATTATAATGTATGTATTTTCTATATATATGTACTATTTATAGAGTGAAAAATATTATATATTTAAGGGTGAACTAATAACATATTAAATACCTTTGTACTTAGTAAGATAAGAAATGGAGTATACAATGATTTTGAACCAAGCTAGAGAGTTAACACTATATGCTTGATGGTATTTAGTATATGCCCATTGAATGCTTTGAATATTTTTTATTTAGCTTATAAATATTGTTATATGAATATAAGACTACAAAGAAGTGTCATTATACATACATTTTCATTTGACCCATTATGGAACATGACACTGCATATGGGTTTGTTATGAAATAAGATCCCATAAAAAGTGTATCTTTGTATGAGTCATCATCAACAATCTCACTACCATTAAATTTAATCATAGGACATTATGTATATCTGCTTGTAAATATACCAATAATACCATATATTAGATGTCCATATGTTTAATGATGAGGATGTGCATTATATTAATGATGTACTGATAATTTTTTTGTATTCTCTATAATACCATGATTTATAAATGGGTTACTAAATATTTTCAACATTACATTATCATTTTGTTGTGGTCTAGATTCTTCTATGGGTATTCCTAGCTCAATAATATTATCATTGATAGGATATTTTATCTTATGAATTAACCTAAAACATTTATTTTAGAGTTTAAAATAAATTTTTAATAGTCATAATATGTGTTACTATCAAATCCATTGTGTTTTTTAAGAAATTTAGTACTCACATTAATTTTTATGTTTATGTGAGATAGTATATCATATGTGGAATAATAATTTAGTGAGTAATAACTCAGATTGATATAAACATGATAGTGGTTAGATATTTTAGTTTATACTTTTATGATAATTTATTTATCCTTGATATGATTTGAATCCTAATAAATAGGTGTTTGTCAATCTATAAATATGTAATCTATGAACAATAATCAAATGATCTTGTTTTATGTATATATTTTGCGATATCTCTACAAATTCCAATTAGTGGTATTAAAGATAAAATGATTTCCTATGATTTTTAAAATGGATTAAATTTTTCTAAGGGGAAACAATATATACTATTACCCTTGATTGATGAGAAATTGTTTATTATAATATAATTTTATTAACTCATTTTGTCTTTTTATGAGTGGAATAAAATTATATTAACTAATAAAATAGTAGATAAAGACATATATTATTGTGTTTTTTTATGGTAAAAATATATAAATGTAAAGGCATTTGGAAATAGTTGGACCAAGAATTATATACATTTTATAATTCATTGCTTGTGTAGAGTGGTGCCTTCCTCACAAATTAACATAGTGTAGAGAGAATGAAACATTGAAGAGAATAATCACCATTTATTATTTTTTACACATAAAAAAAGGAATAAACCATGTCCAAGGAATATATTAGTCAAAATTCATGTGAATAATTTCAACTTTTTAAGTTCTCATGATCATTTTCCATAATCCATTCTCCATTGATATGTGCTTAGATCAGATTAGATATTTTCCATTATACTACATACCATTACTATTTTTAAACATTTAGTGTTAAAATTTTCACTCTTGGCATCCCAAAGATTCATATAAATTTAGAATAATATATTTATATATGCATCATATCTATTACTAATTATAGTTTTGTATATGCCATTTATAGTTTAGATCAAGTTGTCTACATGCATATGTTTTATATAGACATATAATGCAGTAATGGTTATTTATTTAATGGAAATGTCATCTTAAAAATTATAACACCATCTCCTCAATGTATCTTTAGACATTCTATTACTTTGGTAGATTCACATCAAATCATTCATTCCACAAATCTGGTATAATCTCACTCACAAGCAGAACAAGCCTACTTATATAAACATGTATATTTTTCCATTTTACATCTAAGATTAGGATTATAAAGTTAAATGATATAATTTATTTTATATAATATTCTTGATTTATATTTTTCATTTTAATTATAATATCCCATGTGTAAATTTATTATCAAATTATTTATATGTTTTACTTAAAACATTAGTCATTAGTATGATAATTTTTAGTAAAATGTCAATTAATTAGTGGTCAATGTGAGTAGATATGGCGTTATTAATTTTTAATTTAGTTATTTATTTGTTGTTATGTCATAATAAATTATATGTGTGTTTATATAGTTATTTTGAATTCATTAGTTCAATTTATAATAATATATTATAGCTATATTATAATACTTTTTATGAATGTAATTTAATTTTGTGTTTATTAACTATAGATTCTAAATGAATGTATGTCATATTTTTGTCAAAGTAATATCAAGAGTCAACATTTTACTCTCCTTATAACGGATTCTTTTTCAGGTGACCCGGATGTCTGATTTATATTGAATATGTCATTCCTATGGGGAAAGTTGTCTTTATTAAAAATCACATGCAATTTAACTTCAAATTCCATATTTATAAGTAAGAAACATTCTATTAAAGTTTGGAGGCACTATAAGGAGGATAAATAATGACTCTTATCAATCACTAACAAAGAGGATGCATATTTTTATAGTGGAACATGATTATTTTTATTTCATTTTGTGTGTGATATGATATCATATTTTAGTAGTATCCTATCACTCATTCAAAATATTTAAATAAATAAGGGTAAAACATTTTCAATTTCCCTTGTTGATGTACTTGACAAAGAACTAGAGTAATTATTTTTGTGAAAAACATGATGAATAAATGTGTGGGTCCTTATTCATTTTTAAGTTCCCATTCATGGTCTATGATTGATGTATTCCTATGTGAATGGTTGATGAGAGGTTAATAGTTTCCCTCTCTACTTTCATTCAATGTGTGTATCCATATGTTCCATTTTTATTACTAATAGTAATAATATTACAAATTTAGTACTCATGTTAATGTTTATGTTTATTTGAGATAACATATTATATTTGGAAGAATAATGTAGTGAGTAATAAATCATGAAAATATAAATAGGATAAGGGAGTATATATTATAGGAGAGATTTTGGTGATAATTTGTTTATCCTTGATGATATTTGAATCTTAATATGTAGGATAATATCAATCTATACATATGTAATCCATGAATACTAATTAAATGAGTTTATTTTGTGTTATATCTTATGTAATAACTTTATTAATTTTAATAAATGTTGAGACTTGGTGATATCAACCTCTAATGGTGGACGTAGAGATATGATATTTCAATCAAGTAATTTTTGTAACAAAACATGATGAGATAGTGATAAATTTTCAAATTTCCTCATTTATGGAGTTGTAAATTTAAGCTTATTTGTTGGTTGTGATACTAATTTGACTATTATTTTTGTTTCATTATTTATTTTGTTATATATTTCCTTATAGTTTGGTTTGATTTAAAACTTGGTATTTGAAGTAGATAGAGAAATTGCTACATGTTTTAGCTTATTCACATATATGATATTAACTTATATTTATTTAATTATATTGCATAAATCATCATAATATTGTATTTTTTTGAACATGATACACTTATGGAGTGGTTCTAGCTAACTTTGTGTGAATATATATTGTAATTCATTTTTTTCCATATAATTTTTCATCTTAGCTAGCATAGTTTTGTACTGAATAACATATTCATTGATTAGCTCATTTGACCCTTGCTTAAGTGTTTAAATTTATACAGAAGATAGTTTTTAATAGATTTTGATAGAAAATTATGCTATATAGTGGTATACAAAATGGTTGAATTATTTAACTAATTGAATAGGAATATCATATAACAATCTCAAATCATAGTCTTTCACCCTTATTATGAATAACTTGGTTAATAATTTGTCATTGTAAGTATAATCCAAACATGTTGCATGGAATGATTGAAGATGGTTTTTAGGATTACCTTTACCTTCATGGAATGGTAGCTTAAGAACTAAAAATCCTATTGGTAATGGGTAATAAGATATCTTAGGCGCAAAAGTATTATGTAGCAAATTATGAGAATCCATTAAATAAATTTCTCTAGAGACATATTTATCTAATTTTAACACCTTGTGATGTAAGTCTATAACATTTTTCTTAAGAGAGTATGTATTAGGTGATCTTAGTGGTGGACCATGAATAGTAATCAAATGAGGTGTGTATTATGCCTATGTATAAAGAGTCATATGAATATGTTGGAAACATTGTGATGCCCCCATATCTAGGGATTATGCCACATATGTAACTAGTGGTGTTGATATAGGAATAAAAGAAATAGTAAAAATTAAAATATCTGAACTATAATTTGAATATTGGGATGACTTATTTTTTTGTCTCTTGCAATGTATAGTAATGTGTCAATTATATGTGAGTTGGTATTAGGATATCTAATTAATTATTTGTCATTAACTTCATCCATTTTCTCTATATTAGATTTTTCAATTTTTGTGGACATGATAAGTCTATTGAAAAGGTTCATAGTATGCCATATAACATTTTTAATATAAAACTATTTTTGTTACCAAGTCATACTTATTTTACAAATATTTTTCTTAATGGTGCTTATATCTTAGGAGCATTTTTGAAATAATGTGATTTGACTAAGGCTTGAGGTTATGCATGGTTAATTCTAACCTTTTTCATGTATTTGAATTTGATTAATGCCAATATATAATTAATACAAATAACACCTTTTAAAGTAACTTAGAATTTCATAATGAACTTGAACATATGTAAGCAAAATTAGTTTATTATTTCCATTATTTTATTTTGAAACTTTGAATTTACAAAAAGGATTAGGGGTATAACTAGTAAAGGTGTGTTTTATTTTGAGGCTATCAAATATATTGCTCTTAGTCATAAAATAGTGAACACAACTTAAAGGCAAATAATTTTAAAGGATTTAATTGTCCCATAGCCACACTATCCCATATCTAGGGTATGTTGAGAGTAACTACCCGAGGCTAACTACTTACTAATGCACTACAATAAAAAATAATCAAAGGATTCATATAGATGGAAAACAAAATGTAGGCATTTTAAATATATTTGGAGGTACATGGAAACTAAATCCTATTATGGTTTTGTCTAATGGATTGAATATTGGACAAGTACTCCTCACATCATGGCTTGGGTAAAACTAAAGATTGTTTTTATATAACAAGTCTTATGAGTTTTAAGATTTCCATAACATAGTTTCTAGAAAGTAAGAAAGAAAAATCAATTAAAATAAAATGAAAATAAATAATTTTTAAGTCCTGAGGTTGAAGAGAATTTCTCTTTAGTGTCTGTAAATCAAGAATTCAACTAAACCCCTAAAATAAAAAATAAAAAAGAGGAATGCTTGAATAAAAATTCATAGGTTCACAATTTTTTTACCCTATTTTTTTTTTTTAAATTTATATTTTTATACTAATAGGTGTAAAACATGATAGATATCATAATTCTAAATGTGTTATCATTTAGGTTTTCATGATGTAGCCTATTTGAAAGAGAAGTTTTGGGATTCATCATGTCAAAATAAAATAGTATCCAATGTTTTTAGTACACTATGTGTACTCCTCATCAAAGAGAGAATTATCTATAATTTATTACATGTCATTATTTCCTTGATGATGAGTACACAAATTGTACTCAAATATCATTCTCTCCTTGATGATAAGTACACATATCATACTTAGAACATTGGACACTATTTTATTTTAACATGATTAATCCCAAAACTTCTCTTTAAATTATAAATATTTAAAATAATTAAAAAATATGATTTTGAAAATTGATAAATATTTAAAACTAATATTTTTAGAAAACACTAGGAATAAATATACTTTGTTTAAAAAATAACTTATTGTTGATTATTTTATATGTTTGATAGTGAGAACCAACACAATATAAGACTGTGATTATGAGTAATTAGTAATAGAATCTAAAATTATTTTTGGATAAGTCTAAACCCCCTATAAAATAATGCAAGTTGGTGGTATATATTGACTATGGACTTGTCCTAGTTGATTGTGACTGATAAATGGTAGTGATAAATATATAAAATTAGAAGTGTGATAGTGTAGGGATAGAAACATAGTCTTTTACGATTATGTTATAGCATCACACTCCTTGGATATTGTTGTTCTTATCCTTTGATTATGGATTTGTTTATGCTTATTGTGATAAAAATAAGACTACTTTACTTTCTACATGTGTATTATGATTAGGCTAAGACTATTATCTTGATATTGTGACACGTATATATCAATGTTTTATTCAACTTTGATTGGTAACCCTAGGGATCTTCATGGGAGCTATAATATTAAAAAAAGAGGGTGTGTAATGGATTAATATGAACCCAATCACCCACTTGATGATTTAAATTTACCTATGTATCTAAATAATCAAAAAAGGGAAATCAATCCCATGTATTTATCACCCCTATATTTATTGTATAAGTGTATTCCTTGACTGTATGTTTGCAACTAAAAAATATGGATTTGATACATGATAGATCTTGAATTTATTTGAGATGTTTTCAACTTGGATGATTTTTATTCCTTGTGAATAAATCCAAATTTTTGAATAATAGGGAATAATTTATAAATGTTAATTTTTTTTAAGTTATCAAGAGATAATACCAAGCTAAGAACCAAGTCCCTTTTAAAAGAGGTTTTGATTTTCTTATATAGTGAAATAAAAATTATCATTGCCTTTAGTTAACATTATAAAATACAATAGAAGACCCAAAAGATATTATTAATTCATAAACTATCCATTATTTATTGTGGCACTTGGATACTCTAAGGGGATATGTCCACATCAATGGACCTATCCACCTAGCATGGACCTACCCAAATAAATTAGGGATAACTTTCCTAAGATGAAGATATTATAAGGGTGCTATAAAATAGTTTGAGAATTTAAATTGGAAATTTATATATAGTAATGATATAAAATAAAGGGTCAAGACAAAATATAAATAAATGGATTAGAGCAATGGGAAATAAGAATTTTATATTTATATTCAAGTCATGTGGTTTAGATGTGTTAAAAATTACAAGTTTAAAGTACATGTGACTTAATTTAGGTATCTACAATAGTGTGATTAATCTTGAAGCAAAATTAATCAAAACAAAAGGGTGCAACATGGAAAGGATTAATGGAAAAAATAATAAAATAAATGGGATCATTAATAAGATAAAACCACATGTTAGGTTAAAAAAAATGAGTTCACAAAAATTAATCATGGTAAAGTGGATATTGGTCTTTGGAATACTACACCAAACATTTAAACAGGGGCATACATATTTTTTCATGTAAATAAAATATAAATTATAAAATAAATATCTAAAAGGTGTCAAGAAATGAGAGAATGAAAGTTACTTAAAACACAAATAATTGAAAAATGGGGTTATATAGAAATACAACATTTTTTTACTTATTTGTATCTTGATAGTGATGAAAAACAAATTCTAAGATACTACATAATAGAATCCCAAAATACAACATATATATGATAATTCAACCACTCTTAGACTATTACAATAGAGCTAAACTAATATCATATATTTATATTATCTTGATAGTAGCAATATAATTCTAATAATCATATAATAAGTCAAATTAGTTAAAAATTATATGCATACCTTATTTAGCACTTTCTCATTAGAAACATCTCCCAAATTAGTGATTTGATGTGTGAAACTAACATGATTACTTATCCTTTTCTCAAACTCTAATCTAATATAAGAGACCTTATAAGGGAATAAAAGATTGATGTTGTTATGAGAGTCTTGCCTTAGTCAAACCCTTGTTCAATTATAAGTTGGTAATCATCACTCAATCATGTTAAGAATTAACTCATTGTGTATTAAGATCATAACAATTATCTTTATATATAAGATGTGATCAACTAGTTTATTTTATATGCTCTTTCACTAGTCCTTTTGGTATAAGTATGAAAAAATGGAATTTTAATATAAATAAGTGTAATAAATCCTTTAAAATGATCATTCTAATTGTATGATAATGTGATGTGATATATTTTTTTTCAAATGAAATAGGGTGTTTATGTATATATATACATCTCAATTTTAAATTTAAGACCTTATTGGCATATAATCCAACATTGTGGAAGTGGGAAAGCCACTAATCAGGTGCAACAAAACATGAAGTAATGAGAAAAATGGAAAAAATACCCATGCTTGATATTACCACTATTATGATGGTATGAGAGTAGTTAGACTAGTATCAAAATGTTTTGATATTGATGAAGATGATAAAACCCCTAGAGAATGAGATGGGATAGATTTTAAGATCATTTTGGAACATTAAGAGGAAATTATATAATAAATATAAAGGTGTCAAACATTAAATGGTGATAGTGGAAGGATATATGGGGCACACCACAAGGAAAATGCACTAATAAGATCCTAATCTGAACCAATGATCCATATGTATGAAAAGTGATATCAACATTTTTATTACCAAGATTGTACTAAAATTTCATTTCTACACATGGATGTAAAAATTTTATTTGTGTGTTCTTTTAATGTATGGTGTGACATTATTTAATTTTACATTTTCTTATTGATATGTGATGATTCGATTTTTAATTCAAACTTAACCTTTTTATGAAATTTCCCCTTTATACCAAATTTGATTTACATATTGTCATGCTTTGTTCTTATAATTCCTCATTTACGTTTATATTTTATTATTCTAATTTTCTTGTTTTTTTATTACTTATTATTTATTACTCTCATTACTCTATTCATAAAAATTCACAAATATTTCTAATTGATGAGAATGTATCAAATATATTATCATTATATTTATTTCATTTTGATAGAAATAGTGGATGAGTAAAGATCCATTTATTTACCATGCTTTTCCACTTTTAATTTTTTAATACTTGGTTATCATTTATTTCAAATGATAGTAATATTTCATGCTCATGATTTAATATTGTAAAAAGAGTCCATGTATTTCAATGTTATATTATTCATGTCTTATGCCTATTGTGTTGTGCAAGATATGAGTTTTTTATTTGTCATCTATTTATGATTTTCTAATTCAATTAAAACATTTTATACTTCTTGATTATATTAAATTCATAAAAAAAATTCACATGTAAATCCAAACACATACACATAAACTAAAGTTAAAATGCATCAGGCTTCCATACTTATAAAATTCCATAGGATAGTATTTCCCTTATGACTCAAGTCTATGGTCATGATTGTGAATAAGGAATACATAGAGGGGATGTTATTATTTTGTTTTTTAGATTAAAAGCAAGTTTTGAAGGGGCCCCAAAACCCTTTACAACAAAAAGAAAGATAAACCATAAAGCACAACCAAGTTTAAAAGAACCTGATATCAGTAAAACAACTAAACCAAGTTTTACAGGGACTTGCTACCAACAGATGTCACCAGATAAAACTACCATCAAAACACTAGAAGGAAAGTTAACAGACTGGAGCAGCAACCTGAAAAACCTCCCAAACTAGTTACCAGCAAACCAGTGAAGCAACCAGTTTACCAACCCAAAAAAACCAGTCAACAAAAGGGAACATTAGATTTTCCTTTTAAATTGAGGTTTTTTTTACACGACCACAGATTCTTATCTAGAGGGGGGACCAAAGGCTTAGACTTCTTCCTCTTAACTGCTGTCCATCCATCCTCTAACTTTTTTGCCTCCGCAACCCATGCCTCAGAAGACAATGATCCATGAAACCCAGGGGACATGGATGCCACAACAAACTCCTTGTGAGAATCAGACAAAGTCTGGCTCCTAGGAGGATCCTTTGAAACATGGGAAGAGACCAATGCCACCTCAACCACTGGCTCAGCAAGATCACAAACCATAGCCTCCGTAGGAGCTTCAAAGGACTATTTCACCATAGAATCCTCCACAACCACCAGCTCGGAGTGAACACTATCCTCAGTCTCAGGAGCAGCCAGAGCTTTCAGGGGTTGTTTAACCATATAGTGCTCAGAGGAAGCCTCAGACCACGAAGAAGGTGGTCGTCTAGATTTGGATTTCCCAGCAGCACAACGAGCAGCAATGTGACCCATCAAGTGGCACTTCCTGCAATGAAAAGGGATACCCTCAAAATCCAACATTTGTGTCCAAGTACCCCTTGGGGAATCCAAGCAAATTACCTTAGGAAGGCCCTTAGAAACATCCAAATCTACCAGAAATTATGCATAGGTTGAATGGAGGATATTCAAAGTGTCTACATCCACAAATAAGAAATCCCCAATAGCATTTCCAATAGTTTCAAAAACTGAATCATGCCAAAGATGTATTGGAAGATTAGGGAGCTGAACCCAGATAGGGAACTTATTAAAGGATTCTGAGAGAGGATCAAAATCCATATGCCATAGTTTGGCCATAAGCAGATATATGCCCTGCCAAGAAAAAATATTGTGGCACAAAATAATCTTCCTGTCATTGGAACAGAGGAACTTTGCTATAAAAAAATCCTTAGCACATGGGAAGATTTGGACATTATTTTCAATAAGTGGCATCCATTTCTTGGATATCTAACCATGTAGATCTGTAAGAGAGGGCCAAAAGCCATGGAAGAAAAAAATAGCAGCAAGAGAAGAAAGCTCTTCTACCTTATGGAAAATGTCTTCAATTGATTTAGGATCTAGAGTTACCCTAATAGGTTTTAAAGCACTTACAAGCAAAACATGAGAAGGCCCAGATGATGCATGAGGAAGAGCATCATGTAATCCAGCTTCAAATGTAGCCACATTAGCAAAAGGCCTTCCCCTAGAACCAAGACATGAACCAGGAGTAGGAGATTCATAAGCTAGACATGAGATAGGAAGAGTACCCCCACCCACAGAAGAAATCACATTAGGGGCAACCAGAACCCTACCCCCACACATGGAGGAAGCCCCACCTAAAGTAGTAGCCACACCAGCTGTAAGATCCACAACCTCCAGCTTCAAATTTTGAAGTCGCATGCACACAGGAGACACTGTAGGAGCCATATGTCACACAATAAAAAAAATAAAAATAACACACTAAAATCTTAACACCTCTAGCCTAAAAACTAGGGAGATCATAAGTAAAAATCATACAAATGAAATCACAACTAGAACATAAAATAAATCACTTTTTACCTTCCTTAGAGCTCTAAATAGATTGCTTAAGTGGCTTACTTGGTTTGTGAATCAATAAATATCTGGAAATGAAGCTTTATTTTCTCTTTGGTACCTTGGCTTGGATAATTAGCTTATGAATTTGGCATGGTAACACTACTTTCAAGAAGCTTATAGAGTAAATCTTGCATAATAACACTACACTATCAAATCTTAGATATCAATAGGTATGGCCTTATATTTATGTCATTAATAATTAAATCTCACCTAATGTAAGTTAAGGTTGAGTTTAAACATGGAATGGGTTCAAACTAACCCTAGGTGAGTTGAGGATAACTCCAATTGAGTTAAAAATTGTCATGTAATTATGATTTTCAATTACTAGGTATGGATCTCAAATTAGATATTTTGGAAGAACTTAACAAATCATAAAGGAAATGATGAAAAGGCTTGATATTTTAATTTTTAGAATTTCCATTTTTAGATATTCATTAATTACAAATGGATAATTCAACTAAGAATTTAATCTTGTTTAATTAGATGATTGATTTTGATTAGCATATTAGATATTTTAAGATTTGATCAAGTACCCCACTTAATGGGTCCATAAGCCAAAGTGACAATTTTTATATTACAAGGTGATTGGGGATGAATCCATGAGAGGTTATTTATGCATACAGGCTAATGTCTCAAATAAGGATGCCTCCACATGATTGTAAGAATTTATGAAAATGCACGACCAAATTTGGGACATTTAATGATTTCTAGGATTAATTTGCAATAGTTGGTAGGAATCAATCTGAAGTCTAGTTGGAAGCCAGTTGTGGCTAAAATTAGATGTCTATAGTTTTTTGCTATTTAGAAAGGCATTACAATCTATAAGCATGATAGCATCTTCTCAAAGAATACAAAGGTCTTGTATGCCTAATGATTCAATGATAATGGATGAAGTCTAAATGCCCCCTTAAGAGAGTAGTTAGAAAATAAGGTCAGTGAGAAATCCCTTGAAAGAATTAAATGATGGGACCAAAATATTAAAAGGGTTAGAAAAGACTGATTTTCCCATAGATGGTAATAATCAGTAGCATAGTGAGTTACCCCACTTGGTTAGATAAAAGGGATGATTTTACCAAAGATAGTTATAATCATTGGCATAACATGATAAAAAGATAATGATTTATCCAAAGGTAGCTATAATCATTATCCAAATGATAGGGTAAAAAGAGAATGATTTATCCAAAGGTGGTGATAATCATTAACCTCTAGATAGATCAAAATACAATGATTTTCCCATATGTAGTTATAATCATTGGTTATGTAGGTGGGATGATACACAATTATTTTCCCAAAGGTGGTTATAATCATTAGTATAATTATGGAAGTAATATGGAAAATTATAATAGGTGTATGGAGATAAATTTAAGAGTAATTTGGTACATAGGATAAAGATAAATTTGGGTAACTTGATAGTATGGAGATCCACATCCTAACTAGAAAGGATTAAAATTATTTCATGATTTAATTACTCTATATTTGGTAAATGATTTGGATAGATTGGGAATTATTTAGGTGCCAAGTAGCAGTATTGTGGCCTCAATGCTTGCAATATTTCCCAAGATAATTTTTGATATAGTATATGATGGTATGCATGATGATATAAAACACCATGATAGATTAGCCAAAATATGCATAAGGATTGACACATAATAAAATAAATATTTTAAAAAATACATCGATGATAAAAACTATGATGATATTGTTGACATATGATTATGGATGGAATTAAATATAATGCACAAGGAATGACCCCTTGAACGTAGATATACAAATTAAGGAATAATAGTGAAAGCAAAAAAAATAGGCAAGCACACAAATAGAAAGACAAAACACTAAGAAAAAAATCACAAAATGAAATAAAATAATGAGATAAAAATGAAACAAACATAAATAATGGTTAATCATAATGTTAGTGAAAATAGAAAACAAACAAGATAAAAATAAATGACACAAGGCTGCCCCTATGCTAGAGGGAAAGAACGATACATAAGATGACAAAAATTTCCCTTATGTGATAGGAGAAAACAAAATAAACATAAAAATTGGGTAAATAGAATAAAATGAAGGGGTAGCCAAGCTAATTCCAAATGCACTAGGAAAGTGAACTCTACCTACATAGTTTCATGGATGTAAGATCCAACATAAAATTAAAGCTAAATGTAGTTCTCCTAAGAAATGGGATAGAAGAAAATGATGATAAGAAAATGTGATTGATGTTGTAGATGGATATGGGAATGGTCTTTCAAAAATACAAGAGCATGAGATGAAGCCTAGAGGTCATTAATCTATCAAATTTGAATACATAATGTATAATATAAAAACTCACAAAATAGAGAGAGCATAAGGCTTAAGGGCCAAAAAGGATGGGGAAACTAAAGGACAAGTGGTTTCTTGTGAATTATCTAGGGGTCCTAGAATTCTTAAGTCAAATAAGTGGTTGATTTGGTGATTTTTAAGATTTTTGAAATCATTTTTTAAAAAATGGAATTTTCTAAGCATCTCAACATGATTGAGATAATGAGACACTAAAAAATCCAAATTGCAAAATGGGGAAAGCGTTCAAACTAAAAATTGTTCTCAAAATGGTGAGAGCATGGAAAAGGTGACTGAGCTAACCTAAACATAAATTGAGTGCTTCCTACATGGTCAGAGGATGGGATGTCAAGTCAATGTAGTTGTGCCTTATAACAGAGGAAACTAACTAAGTAGTATCAAGTTCTAAAATTAGGCAAATGATATAGTATGGTATAGGAATGGTAAGGTGGGACTTTAAGGAATGATAAATATGTTGTTCTTAATTTTACCATATATAATTAATAAATAACAACATATGTCAATGATATTAATTTGACCATAGGTAGTTATAATTAGTAGCATGATGTGAGACACTGATTTACCCAAAGGAAGTTATAATCAAGAATACTTGATATGAATTGAAACAAGAAATAAAAAACACAACTAACAAACCACTATCATACTAGTCCAAAATAATACCTCTATTTGGATTATAGAATCAATTTCTAAAATGTGATCTAAATCCCTTGATGAAGGTGCCTAAAGAACTAATGGAATGGAATCAAGGTCAAAATGTTGGGTAAGGAGGATAAAAAATAATCCTTGGTCAATAAGAAAGGTATGGGAGAATGGCATAGGGTATGGTAAAAATAAGACCATAATATGGTACAATGGAAACAAGCCTCATAGATAATATTTCAGGTCTCTCAAGTGAAGCAATGCCTGAGGTGTATGATGTTCATTAGATCATCAAGTTCATTTCCATATAGTGTAGTGAACCTATATGCTCTAGAGACATAATTAAAAACAATGATATATGGGCCTATCCAATTAGGTTTGAACTTTCCCTTCTTATTCTTCTTGGTCATGGTGTTCTTTTGGTTTTATTTGAGAACAAGATCTCCAAGTTTGAACTCTCTATATTTTACACACTAGTTATAGCAGCCATGGAGTTTGTTATGATATGCTTGAAGGCTATTGATAGTGGCCATAGATTTCTCATCAAGTAATTATATCTCTTATAAGTGAGCTACTTGATAATATTCAACATTTAGGACATGTTTCAGTGAGATACATAGAAAAGGTAACTCAACCTCAATGGGAAGAATGGCCTCAATGCCATAAACTAATGAATATGGAGTGGATTCTATTTGATTATGGTAATTAGTGAGGTATTCCCAAAGGGCATGAAATATTTGGGGGTGAAAATTGTGGGTAACATCATTAAAAATATTATTAAGGATGTTGAACATAGTTTTTTTGGATGATTTTGCTTGGCCATTACCTCATGGGTAATATGTGGTATAAAAATGTTGGGTGATATTATAGTAAACACAAAGAATTTTGACATCCTTGTTTTTAAATGATCTATCATTATCATATATAATATTGTTTGGGATACCATATTGGCAAATGATATGATTAAAGATGAACATGGAAATCCATTTTCCAATCACATAGGTGAGGGGTATAGCTTTGATCCACTTAGTGAAATATTTAGTAGTGGCAAGGATATGTTTATGGCCATTAGAAGATGTTGGGTTAATATTCCCAATGATATTAAGGCCCCATGTGTCTAAAAACCATGTATAAATCATCATTTTTAACATTTTATCTAGGAAATGAATTATATTGTCATGCCTTTGATATTTTTCACACCTTTTGATGTAAGAAGCTACATCTACAATCATCATTGGCCAATAATAATTGGTACATAGGAGTTTTTTGGCTAAGATGTCCCCATTGGTGTTGGATACACATACTCCTTCATGAACTTATTGTAACATTAATGTTACTTATACCAAATTTAAAAATCAAATCAAAGTTCCATCAAATTTTTGATAGTATAAGGTGGATTCAATTAAGGTATAATGTGTGGCTTGGTGGGCAAAGGCCTTTTGTTGTTTACATGATAGGTCTAGTGGCATGATTTGGTCATGAAGGTAAATAAAGAGGTTTGAATACCATATAAATTTGGGACCAAAAATATAATAGGTTATTGTGATGGTTGAAGGTGTTAGGGTGTGGAGCTAAAAGCTTCAACTGTTTGCACACACAAAGAAGAGGATGCTGAAGAACCAGAAGAATTGGCATCAGCATCATGACCGACGTCAATCACAGACAGTGGAGAAGGAAACTGGCGACGGCAGTTAGTCGGCCAACGTCAGTAGCACCAGTCAAGCAAGGACCAGCGTCAGTCACCTGTGCGTTCTAGAACTGCTGTTGACGAACAGTTAGTTAAGTGAAGCGAGTGTTTGCATGTCAAATGACTAATTATAGTCATGAGCTGCATGTCTAATTATTGTAGTTAGATTTCTATTTTTGTAACCATGGGATTCTATTTAAAGACCCATGAGGCATGTATTGTAATGATCAAGAAGGCAAGTAAAAGCATTAAAGCAAGCAAGGTCAAGGAGATCTACAGGTGTAAGGTCAAGGAGATCCACTAAAGCATTCAAGGAGGGATAATAACTCAGGCTATAGAGTTGTTTTGTTGAGCAAGAGAGAGAGGGAAGAAGGTCTTGAGGTGTGGCAAGTCTTTGAGGTGGAGGAAGAAGTGGCATCTTCCTTATTGTATTTTCTTCTAGTAATATCTAATACAAGAGTGTGTATTGTCTCTCAAATTCTTTGTTGTCTCAAGTTTCTAGTTAATTTATCATTCTGGTATAACTCCGTGTTTAATTGCTTATAAGAAAGTAATCAATTGTGCTTCCATTGGATAAGGGGTCACCTAACAGTTGGTATCAGAGCTATGGTTTGCAGGAAGCAGGTTATCTTTGATTACAAGTCATTCACAGGGTTTTCTGATTGAGTGGGAGTTTAGCAATGGCAAAAGAAAGTAAGCTACGAATGGAGAAGTTTGACAGCAAGAATTATCATCACTAGAGGATGTAGATTGAGGATTATCTGTATCAGAAGGATCTGTACTTACCATTGGGTGGGGTTACATGCAAGCCCATAGATATGAAGGATGAAGAATGGAACGTTCTTGATCAGAAGGCTCTCATATCCATAAGGTTGAGCCTTGCATCATCTATGATTTTTAGCTTATCACAGTGCAAGACAACGGAAGAGTTGATAAAGTCCTTGGCGAATTTATACAAAAAGCCCTCGGCTTCTAATAAGGTATATCTTATGAAGCAGCTATTTACTTTGCAAATGCAGGAAGGTGGATCGGTACATACTCATCTCAGTGATTTCCATGGTTTGGTAAACCAATTAGCTTCAGTCAATATTGTTTTTGATGATGAGGTAAAGGCTCTCTTGATTTTATGTTCTTTGCCTGAAAGTTGGGATAGTTTGGTTATGGCAGTAAGTAATTCTGCATCTGCTTCTAAAATCTTAAAAGTTGATGATGTTGTGAGTGTGATCTTGAATGAGGAAATACGTAGGAGAAGCACAGGTGAATCATCAGGGAATGCTCTAAGTGCAGAAAGTAGGGGAAGGCAAAGGGAGAAGATTGAGCAAGAGAAATCAAGGTCAGGAAGGAGATCTGAATCCAAAGGTATTACCTGTTGGTTTTGTGGAAAGAAAGGACATACAAAGGAGTGTTGGTTGTGAGATAAATAGAATCAACCTAAAGGTAAAGAAGAAGCAAAAGATGCAAATATCATGGTACATGATGCTCTCATACTTTCTTTGGATAGTTAGGTAGGATCATGGATTTTAGATTCTGGTTCATCTTTTCATGCATCCCCAAACAGAGATTTGTTTCATGAGTATGAATAGGGAGACTTTGGAGTGCTCTATTTAGGGGATGGTACGCCTTGTCAGATAGTTGGCAAGGGAAAGTGCAACTGAGATTGCAGATTGACAACACATGGGTGTTGAAGGATGTCATGCATGTTTCAATTCTGAAGTAGAGTTTCATTTCTGTGGGAAGGTTGGGTGATGAGGGATGCACAATAACCCTCACAGCAGACTCTTGGAAGGTTACCAAGGGAGCACTTGTTTTAGCAAGAGGTAAGAAAGTAGGTACTCTTTATCTATCTACTTGTATTACTGATTCTACTTCTGGTGTAGATTCGAAGATGTGGTCTAATAGGCTTGGTCATATGAATAAGAAGGGAATGGATGTTCTTGATTCAAAAGGTATGTGTTCAAATTTGGAAAGCATAGATAGAGTTCATTGCAGAAAAAGGAAATTTGATGCTTTTGACAAGAACAGGGAAGTCTTGGTGTTTTTGGAGGAGATGAAGGCCAGAGAACAGTTACAGGCACTGAATAAATCTAAGCAGGGCAGCATGGATAGAGATTTGATCCAAGATGAGCTCATGGATGAAGAATTCATCACTCACAGGAACACACAGACACCGACGTCGGTCACTTGGAACCGACGTCGGTTAGCCAGACACCGACATCGATCATGTGCAGACCAGCAGGGTCGGTAGGTCGGGCAGGAGAAGTTCGATGTTGGTCATCAGGACCAACATCGGTAGGGGGACACCGGCATCAGCCAGGGGTAACGATGTCGGCAATCAGGGTCAGTGTAGGGAACCGACATCGGTCAGAGCAGACTGGGAGATGGCTAAGATCGATCACTAGAACAGATGATGGGTGGATAGTTAGCTATCAAGGAGTCTCAAACACCCATATAGAGGTTAGAAAAGGTATGTGAACCTCATATTCTTTGTTCACCTTATTTATATTGCTTACTGATAGTCATGAACTAGGAAGATAGAAGAAATAATACATGTAGAATCCAGAAACAGTGGGAGCTTGACATGGATGAGGAGTGTGAGTCTTTAGAGAAGAACCAAACAGGTATTTGTTGGTAGAGTTGTCAGCTAGAAGGAAGCACTGGATAGAGGGATGGATTCCTGTTTTAGAGAAGAGAGTGGATGGACATCTGAGATAGAAGGCTAGGGTATATGGTCTTGAGTTAGCTATAGGACAATGGAGGTTTGACCATTGTTTTTTATCTTTACCAGGTTGGATAATATTAGCTACATTATCCTGTTACTGTATTGTGTTACTTTTTGCAGGGTTTCATATACAGGGAGTTTTTTGAGCTAAGGGTAGAGTTGGTTTAGAAGTATGTCATGAAGAATTTGGGAGCAGCAAAATTCTTTTGGCATAAGTGACAAGTATAGCATCACAGGTTTGTGTGGTGGTTGGTCTTTAAGAGTGACTTTGAAGAGGGATACAGAGCCAAAGGAACAAAATAGATGGTGTATAGGTACAGGTACAGTAGCAGTTGTTTATCTCCAAGTGGGAGATTGTTAGGGTGTGGAGCTAAAAGCTTCAACTATTTGCACACACAAAGAAGAGGATGCTGAAGAACCAGAAGAACTGGGATCGATAGCATGACCGACGTTGGTCACAGACTGTGGAGAAGGAAATCGGTGATGGCAGTTAGTCGGCCAATGTCGGCAGCACCAGTCAAGCAGGGACCGGCATCGGTTGCCTGTGCGTTCCAGAACTGCTATTGATGAACAGTCAGTTAAGTGAAGAAAGTGTTTGCATGTCAAATGACTAATTATAGTCACGAGCTGTGTGTCTAATTATTGTAGTTAGATTTATATTTTTGTAACCATGGGATTCTATTTAAAGACCCATGAGGCATGTATTGTAATGATCAAGAAGGCAAGTAAAAGCATTGAAGCAAGCAAGGTCAAGGAGATCTACAGGTGTAAGGTCAAGGAGATCCGCTGAAGCATTCAGTGAGGGATAATAACTTAGGCTATAGAGTTGTTGTGTTGAGCAAGAGAGAGAGGGAAGAAGGTCTTGAGGTGTGGCAGGCCTTTGAGGTGGAGGAAGAAGTGGCATCTTCCTTATTGTATTTTCTTCTAGTAATATCTAATACAAGAGTGTGTATTGTCTCTCAAATTCTTTGCTGTCTCAAGTTTCTAGTTACTTTATCATTCTAGTATAATTCCATGTTTAATTGCTTATAAGAAATTAATCAATTATGCTTCCATTGGATAAGGGGTCACCTAACAGAAGGTTCATGAGTAGGCATGAGAAATTTTTTGATGAGAAATTGGTATTATTTTGCCTTATGTATGTGATGAGTCAAAGAGACAATGGTGCCCATGGCATCTACTATCCTATTATTGTATATAGATATGTGTTCAAAATGTATGTCAATAATATACTATTTGAGAGTGTCAATCATGTCCTTATATGGCATAAAATTATCATATTTAGTCTAAAAGTGGTTTGTAACTTGATTGATGATTAACTAAGAATCACCATAAACCTTGATATGCTGAATATTCCATCATAATGTATGACAAAGTCCTATGATGAGTGATTCATATTTAACCATGTTATTAGTACAAGGAAAATTGATACAAAATGATTTAGGGATAATATCCCCCTATGGTGTGATAAATAATATGTCTACCCCTAATCTATGTGAGGTGAATGATCCATAAAAATACAACTTCAAGTGTTACTCCTCAAGAGGTGTTTTAATGATGATCATGATGGAATTGTATGGGAATTGAAAAGTTAGTAGTTCAATAACTTCAAGGAGAGCTTCAATAAGTTGATCTATAAGGACCTATCCCTCTATAGCTTTTTGGTTGAGATAATTTATCTTGAACTCACTAAAAATCATGATCGATTTATCCATACAGCTTTATAAATTTATTTTGGATAGTAGATACTTGAGTAGATCTACTTTAGAAATAACCATGATCTTGTTGTTTAACATGTAATGCCATAGTTTGTGGGCTACAAAGACCATAACTAAATAAGCTTTTTCAATGGGCATATATTTATGTTCATAAGTGACTAGTGTATGGATTAGATAGTACATGGCATGTTCTTTCCATTATCATCATGTTTATCTAGAAGTTCCCCCAGGGATTTCTCTATTATAGATAGGTATAGTAGGAATGAATTTATTGGCATAGGTGGTAAAAAAATAGGTGGATTGGCAAGATATTACTTTAGATGCTAATAAGCTTTTTGGTATTTTCATCCCAATGAAATGTGACACCCTTATTCAATAAATTTGTAAATGGATGGAATTTTTTGGCCAACTATGATATGAATCATTTGATAGATTTGATATTATCTTAAAAACTATGGAGCTACTTCAAATTAGAAGGTGGCAGTATTTCAACAATGGCTTATACTTTATCAAGATCAACTTTGATTCATCTATGAGGATGATGAAACTAATAGTTTACCTAAAGTAACTTTAAAAATGCACTTATCAAGATTAAGTCTGACCTTATATTCATGAAACCTCTCATATATTTGTCATTGCATAATTGGATGATTGACATGGGTCTTTGATTTACCCAATATGTCATCAACATAGTCTTTAATAATGTTATGCATCATATCATGAAATATGATGATCATGACCCTTTGGTATGTGGCCTCAACATTCTTGAGACCAAATGGAATAACATAATAAAAAGACATTCCCCATAGAGTGGTGAATTTTTTTTTATGTTGGTATTATATTACAATCCATATCTAGTTGTATCTTAAAAATCCATCCATTAGTGAAAGCATTTCATACCCCACTATGGAGTCAACTATCATGTAAATGTTTGAAAGAGGAAAGTCATACTTGGGGCAATCCTTGTTCATATCTCTAAAATTATTATAGATTTTGATTCTTTCTAGATTCTTATTGACTAACAAAACATTCAAGATCTACTATGAGTAGCTGATCAATTTAATACACCTCACTTTTAAGAGTTTTGAAAACTCTTTATTTACTAATACAACAATGTAAAGATACATATTTTTCAATTTTTGCTTCAATAGTTTGGAATTAGGACGCACAAAAAGGTGGTGTATAAACTAAGTTAGGGTCCAAACATGGCATATCATAATAAACGCAAGCATAGATGTCAACAAATTCCCTTAAAAGGGTTGTAAATATTTCACATTCCTCCTCAGTAAAGGATGTGCCTAATTTGATCAATTTTGGGTCGTTAGGATTCTTGATGTTTACTTATATAGTGTCTTCTATGGTGAGAGTTAAACCATATTCTAGAATGGTTGGCAATGATTTGAATTGACCTGTAACTATAAAGTCCTTTATTTGGATTGGTTCATCAAGTTATCCTAAACAAGATTAATCTAAATATCCCAATGGTAAGGATGACCATGTTACAAATACTATTGGAAACTCTTAGATAATTTAGTCAAAGGCATGTTTTTCTTTAGAACTAAACTCAAACCTAAAAATAGGTTTATAATTGATGATATCCTATGTTTCATTATGTAAAAGGTGAACACCCCCATCTAATGGCACCTAAAATAGGTTTTAACCAAAAGATTGGCCTTTCTCTTTACTTTTACCTTGGTCTAAAATCATCTTAGAGGTTTTTAGTTTAGGATCTCAAATTTTTCTTTATTTATTTATGGATAAGGGTGTTCACCCATTCTCCAAAATAGTCTATAGGATCCAATATGATATAACACCCTTTTTTGTGGTCTCCTAATGGAACATTCTCTTATAGGCCTAGAAAATCACAAAAGGCCTCATCATTCTCAAACTTTTCTACCAACACTATGGATTCTTGTTGGTCCTAGGATATAAGTTGAGGGTTATAAAGAAGATGTGGATTACATTGATGAACTAGGGTAAGGGTACAAATGGCATGAGTTTAAAACATGTTGGTATTGATAAGGTCTTCATAAATGCTATAATTGGACTCCACTTCATTGTCATTAGTAATTGGTATTAAAACATGAGTAAGATATGTGGAGTTAACCCCAGGTGATTTAAATATGATACCATAGGTTATTTTGTATCAATTTATAGATATTGGCTTAAGAATTCACTGTTGATTTAGCCTGAGGCCTCTTCCTTCATAGGTTTCATGCTCTATAATCCTATTAGTAATAATGCATTTATAATTTTTGTAACAATCAACCAGTTTATCATTATATAACTAGGATTAATCATTGGAAAATGGGTCTTCTTCTTGGCTAATGGCTGGTGTAAAAATGATAGGAGCTATACTACGAGTTTAATTTTTCCCTTTTGTTTCCATTCCTTGCAAGGTGGCTTGGCTTTAAGTATTTCATAAGACTTGGGTTTCTATGTAAGCTTTAAAATATGGAACATATCATGAGTTAAATATTATCTTGGGAAATTGATTGAGATGGTAAAATAATTAGACAATTTAGGAGGTGGCATAGGGGAAGACAAATCAAAGCTATATGGGTTTATATAATTGGCCTCTGGTAAATCAATAAGTGTTTCTTTACTTTTGTCCTTTTTGAGAATTGGATCTAGGTCAAAGAAATAGATATATATTTATTACTCAACCTCCAAATGTTTACAATTTTCATAAGGCTATAAATATCCATTGATAGTGACCTCCATACCTGCATGAGATAACTTGAGACACTAGTTTAATCTTGAATGGATTGCATGAATTTCATGTATCTAAGGTCTACCTAGAGTCAAATAGTAAAATAGGTCAAGGTCTAACACATGGTAAAGTATATCATGGGTCAAGGGCCCAATGATAACTAGCAAGCTTATGGTGCTTTATGATTCCCAATCTTCATTATCATAGGCCTTGATAGTGATATTTTTTTGTTGTATATCATTTGTTGTGTATCTAATATTTTTGATGATATTCAGAGACAAAATATTCATGCTCGATCCATTGTCTATGAGGACACATTTCACTTTATGTCATGTGATGAAGACTTTAATGTACAATGGATTGTTATGGAGAGGGCCAAGGGATGACATATCATGTTAGTCAAAGGCCAACTATTGTCCTAAGGCTATATGTATAACCAAGGCTTTGAATTTGGATAGAGTTATGTCATTTAGGACTTGGGATTGGCCTAAGAACTCTATCAGGATGTATTGTGGATAGTAGACATACACAAAAAATCTCAAATGGATATTTATGTTGGCATCTTTTGAAGTTGTTCCACAATGTCAAACATCTTGTCATTTATAGTGGTATATGGTTTGTTCTTATTAAAATGATGGGTTAAATGAGTTTATTGGCTGGTGGTTGTGGGCCAAGAATCATAATATTTAACCACCAAGTTGTGATTGCATAATCAAGATGAGATACAAGACCATTATCACTATAAAATGATGGTGGAAGGGGACTAGATAGGATAAGTCTCAATTTCTAGTGCACTTGTTTGTGGTCACAAGGTAATATTGACTTATTGATATAATGTTTCAAAATGCTAATCCTTACTTGTTGGTGTACTTTTTGTGGTCCCAAGTCAAGGAAGGATCACTATCATTAATGGGTTGATTGGAATTGGTTAAAAATGGTCATGTTATATTAGCACTTGGTATTAGATTAATGGTGAAGGTGGAAATGCAACCTCCTATAATATAACCTAAAACTTTGGTGTAGTCATCTAAAACTACATGGTAAGTCTATTGATTATTAGAATTGTCCTTCCCTTTTTTCCTCCCATTTGGTTGATTTTGTTGTTGTTACTATTGGTATTATTGTTATTGTCTTGGTTTTTGATACTATTGTTGTTTTTACTCTAGCCTTTGTTATTGTTATTGGTTGTTATTATTGTTATGTTGTAAAAAAGTGTTTTGATAGATACCTAGGTTCTGATTGGATGGAGATGATCTATTATCAAATTTAATCTCTCCATTTTCAAGTATATTTTCAATGAGATGTTTGATATACGTAAAATGACATAGATTATGTCCATGAACATAATGGCATTCACAAAACTCATTCTCTCCCTTAGGATAGTGCTTCAGTATTGGCCAATTAATCATGTTAGTGATGGGTAACTTGTGAAACATGGATTATTTAGGCTCTCTAAGGTCACTAAATACTCAAAAATTACACACATTTCTACTTGTATGAGGGGTTTTTTAAATTAATGGTTGTTGTATTTATGAAGCTAGTCTAGGTTGTTACAAAGGTTACATTTATTGAATGGGTTATTGATGAGAGTAAGTTTTATTTATGATGTGGTTTGATTATATGGTGTTTGAAACATTTAGACATGACATGATTTTATTAATCCATTTCTAATAACATTTTTTATGGTTGAATTGCTTGGATTTTTCATAAATACTAGCCTTGGTTGGTGCCAATACTTGCACTTGGACTTGGCTTTGGTTCTGATTTTGACCTGTTACTTGGTTTTGGTTATGATTTTTATTTGATAAGGTAAGATTGATAATCCTTTTGTTAATAAGGGCCTTTTAATTTATCAAAACTTTATTGATGATCTCTTTGAGTGTATGCACACACTAAAGATCTAGATGATAGGATATCTAAGTTTGTAAATTTATGTAAACACAATAGCCAACTATTTGTCTAGTAAGTTGTGGGTAAAATGATTAGCAAGAATTATCCATCTCTATAGATATATTTCAAATATTTCACCAACTTTATACTTATCCTAAGTCAAATCTACTAATGAAATCTCATGTTTGATATTGTAGGAGAAATGATGTACAAATTTATTTAAAAGGTGATCAAAATCATAAATTGAACTCTTTGGCATTTTTAGAAACCATTCCAAATCCTATCCTGATAGAAATCCAAGGAAATAGGAGGAGTAAATAAATGTCACTTTAAGCCACTAATTAGCAAGAAATAAATAATTATATCAAATGGGCCTTAGGGTATCCCTTACCCCCTTGTATTTATCAAACCTCAGTGGTTCGTACCCTAGAGGAAATGGTATCTTCATATACTCCATGTTGAATGGGTAGGAACACACATCATCTAACTTAAACTTCTTGCTTTGTTTCCTTGATTGGATAGTGACAATTACATCTTTAATTTATTGTAGTTCTTGTTCCAAGAAACTAGATGGAACATTGGCCTGAGGTGGAGGCTAGGTGGATAAAGGTGGATTACCTTGACTGGGGTATAATATAAGAATGGTTTATTTGTAATGTTGGTTTGGTGTGTGAACTAACTAGGAATGTGCATCTATGTATTATGATGCAGTTGTTGGAATGGTACACATTGTAATGTGATATTCTAGTTTGGATTCAGTATATAGGCCTAGTTTTGATGGAATTATTATTGTAATGGAAGGATATGACTCTGGGGAAAGTATTGTTCCTATTGAGGTTGAGTAAGGACTTATTATCAACTAGTCAAACCTAGCTAAATAAGGGGAAATTATTGTGGACCAAGGCCCTATCATTATATTTGTGGAACATTTGGAATGAAAGGAAATTATTTCCTAATTAGTACTTATTAGATAATATTACCTCATTATATAAACACTTATTTTGAATTAAATGTTTATTAGATGTTTATCATTTATCTTTGACCAATGGACATATGTTACAAGTTAGGAAATGTTTTTGATTGTAAAGGTAAGTTGTTTTATGACTATAGAGGTATATTTTTCACTACCTAACAAGATGGAACATTTTTTGTCCCCTATTATTCTTCAACTGATATGTCATCATGGATGAAGTTCAACAAAGTATGATTTTGTTGATCCTGATTGACACTTTTGAGAGGTGAAATGCTAATATAATGGCTATGTTGGGTGGTGTTAATGGCATGTGGAATGGTAATGGAATGGAAAGAGGTAGAAGAATATTCATAGAAGATACTAAGATAACTTGTGTCAAAGATGAATTAATCATCCTAAAAAATTATAGAAGGATCACAAATATATTTCAATTGATATGCAAGGCATGTGTAACCAATATTGTAATAGCCAAAAATGTATTTTGATTCTAAATCTAAGTTTGACTCAAAGGAATCTAAATATGATGTTAAGACTAATGCTAATTTTTATTCTAATGCTAAGTTTGATGTTGATTCAATAATAAAACCTAACTTTAATGTTAATTCTTCATCTGGTGTGGATGTTACTACAATGATGTCTTGTTGAATGTTTAGTATGGGATAAGTAATGACCTATGATGACATAATGGGCTTTTGAGAAATAGATTCATCTAATAAGGTTTCAACATAGACTATCTCATCTAGATGAAGCTCTTCAAAAAGAGGGAATAACTCTAGAGGTGACTCTATAGAGACTAGATAGTCAAAGTGAGACTCCTCAATGAGAGGAAAGGGCATTGAAAAGCTTGTTTTATATAATGAGACAAAGGACAAGGTCTTGGAATGGTAATGGTATGAGATTGTGAATCTTGGTTGATTTCACAAGCTAAAAGATGAGGGCCTGGTATAGTGATGGTAGGGCATTATAAATTTTGGTTTCTTACAAAAGCCAAAGGATAAGGGCCTATTATAGTAATGGTAGGATGTTGTGAAGTTTTATTACTATCATGATACAAAGTGTGAGGGCCTAGAATGGTAATCCTTAGATTCTATGGAGATTGGTTTATTACATAATCTAAAGGAGGGTTAATGGTATAGGTAGGGGATCAATAATTATTAGCATTGAAAGGGCAAAATTGGTACATTAATCAACCCAAAGAAGGTGTCACTAAATATTATTCTTGAGTATCTTATATTTGTTCTCCAGATTGATTTTTTAAGGAGGATAAGGATCTATCTTACAAACTACATCATCATCATAGGGGTCTTGAACAAATTCATCCTATGCGACCACATTATCATAACCTCTATTGTACATGGATCCACTATAAGTATAACAATACATATCCAAATCCATGGTGAATGTTTTGAAAAAAAGGCTTAGAGTTCTACAAATTCTAAAAAACAAGGTCTAATGGAAAAATGGTAGAACCATAGTATAACTTGTTCTATGGAATGGATCTATATCTCCAAAAAGGTTTGTCCTAAAACTTGGTAAAAATAGTCTAACATCATATGTCTTACATAAATGGTCAATTGGATGAAATAAAAATAATTGTAAAACTTTATGTAGAAAGTGTTTCAAAAAATTCTAATCTAGGTCTAAACAAACAAATGTTTCTATGTCTTTTGGAAAACAAGGCACAAAATCTAGGCTCAAAACAGGCATAGATAGGTCTTTTAGAAAAGGCACAAAAGCTAGAGTTTAAATAAAACAAGGTCTAAAAGGAAAGAGAGTTAATCTAAAAAAGTTTAAACACTAAAACATAAACTAGGAATTCAAATTTTAAAAATAAACTTGATCATTTGGAAAAATACATGAAACTTTAGGCATATGGAAGGTAGACCACTTCCCTAAATCTACACACAAATAGTGTTTAAATTAAGCAAGGAACTAGTCTAATTTATATAACCCAAAAGTAAAATACTAATTTGTAGGCCTAAATTACATGAGGCATAGGCGTAAATCAATAAATTTTTGTACATAAATTTGTAAATACCTATTATGAACTCATTTTATAAGAATAGGCTTTTCAAAATAGACAACAAACTAGACAAGAATGAATGGCATGACAATACTAGGAGTAGATCCAAAAGAAACACTTAGTTTTGGTTTCAAAGTTTTGGACACAAGGTAATAAGTATTTTAAATGATTTGAACAGTGTAATAAGGTTATCATGATCAAAAAATTTGAAAAATGTTTTATTTAAAGAATCTAAGGCATAATATTTGGAATGAAATCAGTAGTATAATGATACCCTTTCCAAACAAGTGACATACACATAAAAAGGTTTGATAAATGACTAAGGCAAAGGTGTGATGTCATATAGATGGCATAAATCCTCTTAAAACAAAGGAGTGATGTGTAAACATGAATATTTTTTGATTTGGTATGATAAATAAATAGATTTTGACTCAATACCATGTAAGGAAAAAAGGAAAAAATGACAAAACACCTAAGTGTAATATCCTAAATCCTAAAAATATTAATGTTGTATCATACTATAAAATTGAATTTATATACTTTATCTTTAGATTATTTTTAAAAATTTTAATACAAAAAGTAAAATCACATGAAAATTAGGGTTTTTAAGCCCCCTCTTCTCTTAAGAGTTTGTATAGCAACATGTAACTTTGAGTTGTTTGACCTGCATCAATAGTATGTCAATAACAAGTGGGATTGTTCTAAACTATAAATTTAACTAATTTATAAATGGTCCTAATGGAAAAAATTAGCCTACATATGAAAATTTTACTTAGATAGATCAGGGCATTCTCCTAAACCATTCAGTGACCTTTTGACTTCATGACTAGTCTCTTTCTAGTATTGACTTGATGATGCAGTGCAATATCATGGAAGGTCTTGGTGTGGTGTTGGGAGATGTAAAACCTATTATGTGGTGTTAGGATCTATTGAGAGTCAACATGATGTCTCTCTACTAAGAGATAATTTGAAGGTTTGAGAAGTTATTAATGGTTTTAGCAGCATATTTTTAGAAATAATTTGGAAGACTCATCATAGAACATAGTGAGCTCTAAAGATGCTCTAATAGGATCTCAAGATGCTCCAAATAAGTGCTTAAGATTATATAGGTAGATCTAAATATTCTATTAATAAGTTTCAAAGATGCTCTAGGTAGATTTGAAGATGCTCCAAAGATGCTCTAGGTAGCTCCAAAGATGTTCTATTGAGATATGAAGATCATTAGTCGAGATCCAAATATTATCAGAAGATGCTCCAAAGATGATTTTAATATACTCCAAAGATTATCTTGTAATCTATAAATATGTTCTGAAGAATCTTTGAATATGTTATGTTAAAGCTCTGAAGAAGAGGTAGTCCTAGTGCAATGGATGATCCAATGGTGGAAAGACAAGACCAGCTTCATGACCTTACTCAATGTTCTCAACCTTATTGAGTTCCTTCCCCATCATTTTTTACTCCTATAAAATAATTTTTTTTTGGATAACATCATCTCCAAGAAAAAAATAGTGTTTTGGTTCTCTTATCTCAAAAAACATCACCTATAGTTGTTTGATTATGCTCTAAGGAGAGTTATTGCTATGAGATACTTTAGCATAAGAAAGTGATATAGATAGGTTAAATTATAAAAACTAAAAGAAGTAAAATAAATGTCTCATATAGTTTAAGGTTATAAAAATTAAAGGTCATTCTTTTTCTTTGAGTCCAACCTAGAGGTTGTAATCTATACACTTGAGAAGTCTTGATTACTAGCTTATGCAATGAAGAAACCATGATACAATGAGATGAATGGCATAGTGCCTAGAAATTGTAAAAATTTTAAAGGTTGATTTAATGGTGAAAAATGTGTATTTTATGTGTTTAAGACACTATGATCACCTCTTATGGGTTATATACATATAATAGTGTTAAGAAGTTCATTGACCTAGTGTGCTCTCACAAGCATCATATGAAGATATCTATCTAAAGGTTACAAGGTTACATAACTAGATGAATATGATGAATCCAATTTAAATATTTATCTCATCACACTAAAAAAAACACCAAGATGATATTCAAGCATGTCCAAGGTTGATAAAATGGTTTCAAACCATACACATAGTCATAAGCTTGAGAGCTAATTTGGAAAAGATTTGAAGAGTTGAAGATGCTAGAGCGGTGATCTAACCTCCAAATTTGGTACAGAGGGTAATAATGAAAAAAAAATATAAATATATTGTTTATATTTATCCTAGATAAGAAGTAAATACCCATTTATTTTTTACATACCTGAGGCACTCTACAAGTCAATCACATAGGTAGCTTATTGCTAGTTTTGAGAAATTATTGCTTTTGGAGCATTTACATGAGGAGTTAGGTTCTCATTTTTGGTATGTATGATCATAGCTAGATAAAGATTATTATGTCATAATTAATGCCTCAAAATATTGTAATACTACTCTATTTTTTTACAAACCTCTTGTATTCATAAATAATCACTCACTTAGGCAACCCACTACTAATTTTGAGAAAAATATATCTACAAGTATTTAGAAGCAAGATCCAACTTAAAAACATGGTAAAATAAATTTTAATTATTTTATATGAATAATAATGGTATTTTTATGTCACATAAATATTTTAATCATATTATATTTTGTTATATACCTCCTTAATTCATAAACAATCATCCTCTTAGGCACCCACTAGTTATTTTTGAGAAAAATGAGTTTTAGGGCCTATAGAGGCAAGATAAAACTATGAAACTTGGTAGAGGTGGTGATAATTAGTGGTTATAAGTTTACATAATATTTTTTAATCCACGTTAATATTTTAATTATCCACTATTTTATCACATTCCTATGGTTTTTTATTGACAATCAACATGGAACTGGGCAAGCATTTCAGAGGGCTATAAGGTATGATAGATGGTTTGAAATTAATGTGAGGCTTTGTGAGGAAATTTAATGTTATTTTAATTCTTTTCACACTTTTTATTACTGATCGCATTTAGAATTTCAAGGGTAAATGCTAATATGTGCAAATTTGTAAAATTCAAGATTTTGGCATGCAAGTGGAGATAGTAAAAAAACATTTTTTGAGTCACTTAAAGGATTGAATGATAAAATATAATTATTGGATAAGTTTTATATGTTTTTAAAATTTCTAAAAATAAAATAATTAGGTATTTATAACTTATAAATCTCAATATTCACCTATTTCTTGCTCCCTATGTCTTGCACTTCATAATTTTATAGTGTTTAGCAGGTTTAAATATATGATTCTAGTTGGTTTTAATGGTTAATAATAGATAAAAAATTATTTTAATAGTTTTTTGGATCCATATTGGTCATTAGTAGAAAATTATTAAGTATTTTTACCTTATAAAACTTGATAAAATGATAAAATTTAGACCTACACACACTCAAAAATTTGACAAGGTAGGTTGAGGCAACCCCAAAACATGCATTTTTGAGTTATGCTTAATGAAATGACTTTAAATTTGACATGGAGTTTTTTTGTGGTGTCATTAAAGTGTTAAAATTGGTCTCATAACCTTAATATACTTTAAAAGAAAAAACTAAGTGTTCATATCTCTATTAATGGAATTTGAGCTAAAAAACAAGTCTAAAAAAGCCTTTAGTAGAGGTCAAAATAAGGATTTATGTATGTAAAAGTTATTAGGAGTTTTTATAATATCCATTAGAATATTTTTAGTTATTTTTAAAAGGAAATAAAGACTCTAAGTTTCTCAATTTAGCAAAGAGACCTACCTAAGCCTAGAAGGTGGCAGACCTTCCTAAACTAATTTAAAAAGTTTCTAAGTGAATCAAAGGCTAGGAATGGTCTAAAAAGAAGGGTAGGAACCAAAAAATATTACTGAGTATAAATTAATATCATTCAAGATACCAAGTACCATGTAAAGGCCTAAAATTATTCCAAGCTCCTAAAGAGCCTATATTGACCAGTTTTTAGTTTTTGAGCTCATAAGCCCATGAAATGATCTAAAATCACTTGGAACCCACTTGGAGAATACAAAAGTATCTATAAATATATTTTTTAACTATTTTTAGAATAAATTATCACGTTTTGGTGCTTAAGATGCCCAAAATAGGCTTGAAAGTAGGTTTTAGGACAACTAGTTGAAGATGACTTGAGCTTGAAGAGTTCCTTTAATAAAGTTGAAAGGATTTGTAGGATCCATAGTGTATTTTGTAGGTTTGAGGAGAAAATATGAGTTGGGATAAAAAAAAACACTCAAAATGTATCACTCAAAAGTTAGTTCAAACATAAAATGTCAGAATGACTAACCATGTTGCCAAGTTGTCAACACAAGCCATGTGGACATGAGGTGTATAAGTCAAGTGGAAGAGTTTTGGGGAGTTGGAGAGAATTAATGGAGTATTTAAGGATGATTACAGATGTTTAGAGACTTTTATAAAGAATTAATTAGGTATTTTAGGAATTTTATAGATGTTTGGAGACTTTTCTCAAGTTAGTGGAGCATGATGTCATCTTCCTCAAGCAAATTTTATCCTATAGTGCCTTTTTAAGACAATGGGAAAGCTTTAAGACCTTAATGACTTTGTATGGTTAATTTTATAAGTAATATCAGTGAATAAATGATTTAAAAGTGGTTTATACTCATCTACCTCTTCCTCTTCTTTAATGGAACTCCATGGAGGGTGGTTGAATCACATTTATTGATTTCTGAATGCTTTCTTCTCCTCTCCCTTCCCTTTTCTCCTATATATCCATTTTATTCTCCATTATAAAAATATGATAATAATTTGGTATGGTGTATCCATACCAATTTATGTAATAATAATCCTCTTTAAGTAATAAAATAACTTATTTTACCTATCTCTTTGCCTACATCTAGTGTTCTAATCAATTTGTGCATGATTGCCTTGTGAAGTATCCTTCTTCCATAGTGATTTTCATATATTTATTAACTTTTTTAAGGCTATTTAAGGTATGTTTTAAAGTATAATTTTTTTATGCTTTATCAATGATGATGGTATAGTGTGAGTTTTGATACTCTTCCATGCTTCACCTCTTGTTTAGTGAGCCTAGTTAGGAAACATTGATGCAAAATGGCCAGTTTGAGAAATTGTGTGAGTGAGAGTTATATTTTAGCTTCCTTAATTTTATTTTTAAAAAATTTGGAGTGTAATTTGTTTTGGTTCATCACCATTTGTATCTTTTTAGTTATTCCTCACAACCTTTTCCCCATTTTCCCAGTCAAAACTAGTTGTTTAGGTGATCTACCAAAAGAAACAAACCTTCTCTAAAGGTTCAACCCCATCACAAGATACCCAAAACTTAGGATTGATCCCATTTTGTAACCAAGAGTGAGAAGGACTAAATAAACCTCTCATAAGGGTGCATTTATGTGATATAATAGTTTCTATCATGCTAAGTGGGAATACTACATTCTTCACTTCATTAAAGGGTTTTTGGTGTTGTTATTCAGTGCAATTAGCCTTCAAAGGCACATTTTAAAACATTAATTGAGACTTCACTATGAGCATCAGCTAGTTAAGTAGCCTAACTTCTCATAATTAAAACCTTGGTATGTATGCTTAAACCTTTTTTAATCAACATGCTTATTCTCTACCTCAACATGACTTATATCAGGCTAATAACATTTATGTATTCCCCCCAAGTGGCCCTCAATCAACCTATTAGCCCAATAATGTCCTTAAGCCCCCTCCCACCCCTATGTATGACCAAAATCAGCCTCCATGGGATTCAAATCAATCCTCTAATCCCCCTTATCATGACTATGTTTATCCTATTACATCCTCATCAAGATTCAAACAAGAATTATCATATTATATGGAGTTGATAAGGGAAATTGGTAGGAGTTTAGAAATTTTTTCATTCATCCCTCTCCATGTTATACAAGAAGCAAGGAGTTCTCTTTAGTTGGTTAAGAATAGGTGGTCAGTTTATGAGGGTGAACAATGGTCATATTGTGAGATGGAGAAAAAAGTGTGGTTGAGAAGCATGGTCCAAAGCTTTGAGAGTGTGTTGATACCTTATGAAGATCAATATTCTCATTTAAATTAGTAATATGTTTCCTCTCCCCTCCAGGAGCATCAAGCTCAGCCTCTAAGAGCTTCAAATTAGCCCCTATCTAACCTTGTCAAGGGCCATCCTTGTCAAGAATTAGAGAAGAAATACTAGAACAAGGGTTATCAATCATGAAAATAAATGAGAAGGTTATACTTGTAAAATAATTCCATATTCATTCCATGGAAGGGATAAGTAGCTTCTTACATGAGTTTTGGAGTGTGTGTGCATCCACTGAAAAAGGTGACTATCCACATGTTGAGAAGCTAGAGATGGAGTGGATAATATCCATTGAATATGCGTTAGAGAAGTGGGAGAGAGAAAATATAAAACCAAAAGAAATTATTTTACCCTCTCCTACCCATACACATTCTCTCCTTCAAGAGCATGAAACCATCTCATCATGGATCTCTCCCTATGCCAATGATCCTAGTTATACCATGCCCTCACTAGTGAGACCACTCTCTCCTAGGCCTATTTAAGAATAGGAAGACAATAAAGTGGTTGTACCTTATAAATTTTCCTCATGGAAATAAATCAAGGAGGGCATAGATATGAAATAAGAAGTGTTGGTTATGGTAACCCAAGAATAATTCTTGGAGAATGAGGAATTTTTGGTTAAAAAATATGTTTTATGCATAGCGTAGATCAATGATCCTTATTTACAAGAGTTATAAGACTCCCTCTCCCCTCCTCAATATCCACCAAATACACCCCTTAATATCCTTCATTGGAGTAGTACTCTCTTATGTTTACAAGCAAGGTGAACCTCTTCACCCTCCCACCATCTCCCTCTTAGAGAAAGAACCCATTTTATCAAAGATAGAGGAGAATATTATAGTCATAGGTGATAAAAAATGGAACAATACAAGTGTCTATGATAAATAGATCATAATAGGTAGCCCACTTCATTCAGAGGAAGAAAATTTAGGTTTGGACCAACCTTCTTGGCATCACTTTGACACTAATGAATTAAATCTTGAAGAGGATAATCCTCAAGATGAATATGAGGTAGACCTTGAATGGAATACTAAATTTCCTTTTTACATACATGAAAATGAATAATATAAGAACCAGATACTATAGATTGGTCCACTTCAAGATGAGGTGTCACTTGGAGGCAATGTTGATGTCTTCATATTCGAATAAGAATGCTCAAATCAAGAGCCCCAAAATCATGATGATTTATACCTTGCTTGTAATGATGAGTCTCCCTTATATATAGATTAATAATACCAATATAGCTAATATAGATTAAGTATTAATAAAGTTGAGACTATCTCTCTTAAAAGTGATCAAGAGGAAGTTACCTTTTCAGATGGATTAGAGCTCTTTTGCCTAAGCCTAGATAGTCAATCTTCACATTCAAAAGAGTCATCAAGTGAAAAGTTTGAAAGTGCTCCTATAACCCATCATGAAGTGAGATTAGAGAGATTTACCAAGGATAAATACTATCACCAAGCAAGTCCTAAACTAGAAAGGTATTTTTTTTACATTGGAGACATGTTTGTCCCATTTCATTTATTGGAGAGCATGCCAAAAAGATTAGAAATCAAGCAACCTAGCTCACCAAGTCTAGTGCCTCATAATCAAGGTGTTTTTCATCCTTTTCCATTATATATGAATGATTCTAAGATATTCTCATTTGACCCAAGAGGAAGGTACTTGTAATTTTTAGTTATAGACATTGTATAGTATTCTACTTCCCTCTAAGTGCTTCATCCACATCCTTTCTATTTTGTTGTGTGTTTCCCTTCCATAAGTGCTTTAAGGACATTTTTATTTTGGTTTTGGGTTATATTTATTGTTTTGAGAGTTCTGATTATAATATTTACAACTTTTTAATTAGTTTAAAACAATTTGAGAAATACATTTGTGACTCCATAAGCCCAATGGATAGACTAAGGCAACTAGTCTTTTGCATAGATAGGTATGCAATCTCAGGAGGTCACCAAAAATATTGGCCAAAATTAGCTTAAATAAAAAAAAAATTCCTAGATGGATCAAGCCAATCTCCTAGACCATTCAATGACCTTTTGCCTCCATGACTAGTCTCGTTCTATTCCTAACTTGATGATGCAATGAAATATTTTGGAAGGTCTTGGTATGGTGTTGGGAGATGTATAGCCTCTTGTGTGGTGTTGGGAGATATTGAGAGGCAACCTAATGTCTCTCTATGAAGAGATAATTTGAATGATTGAGAAGTCATCAATAGTTTTTGAAACATATTTTATAAATATTTTGGAAGATTTGACATAGAACACAATGAGATTAAAGATGCTCTAGACAACTCTAAATATAATCTAGGCATCTCATAAGATAATCTAAATAAGCTTCAAAGATGATTTAGACAAATCTAAAGATGCTCCAAAGATGCTCTAGGCATCTCCAAATATTTTATATTGAGATATGAATATCCTTAGTCAATCTCTGAAGATGATATAAAGATACTCTAGGAAGCTCTAAAGATGATCCTTGTGTTTTATATTTTGTGTATTTTACATGTTGAAAATAGATTCAATTTTGGTAACCTTTTGACTTAGATATGATTGGACTTTTACCTTATGAGTAATTATCTCCTTAACCCCAAGACATATTTAATTATTTTTGCCTTTAATTACCTGTCACCATGATATGAACATGCCTATATCTAGGAGTCCTACTCAGGGGTGTCTAGAGCAGTCATTTGATGATGGTAAAAGATTGGGAGGTGAGCCCACCTTGTGTTGGCCAAAGTTACACTTGGTGTAAAGAAGAACTCATATTCATATATAGTTTACTCATGTTTTTTTTATTTTTATAAGTGGATAGAATCTAAGGATTAATAATTATTAGTTGGACATATTGTATTTATGTATTAATGGTTGATTATGGGAGGAGTATGAGCTACTATTATTATTAAGCTACCAGCTGAATGTTCTGGTTATTACTATAGATAACTAATTCATATTCTACTTAATATATAAGATTAATAGACCTCCTAGTGATTCATCCTTATTGAAAATGGAACCCTTGTGGATACTTTTATAGTTATGACTGGGTTTGGCAAAGATAATAGCCTTAATATATAAGCATATAAATGTCATTCTATTAAATATCCTGTGAATGTTTGTTAATTGCATCTTGAGTTACTTGTAATGGTATTAATTTAAATGAACATTGTGTGTGTGTTTGTGTATTAATAATGAGTCTTATTTGAAGTCATGTTATTTAGTATACTTATGCTTTGGAATATTAATATATAAGGTGGTTGCTTTTATGAATCTGATACGGACAAGCCATTCATAATATGGATTATGCTCAACTAGTCTAAATCTAGTTGGCTAACCTATGATAAGGAATAATATAAGTAGGATAAAAACCTAAAGAAATATTAGAGAGAGTATTTTTGAGAACCTCAATAGGCCTTGATAATAGATCTCTTTGGAAGGAATCTATCAAGTAGGGAGAAACTTTTAAACCTGTATGGCTCTTTTTATAAAATGATAATCATACCTTATTAGGTTAAACCTTAGTGATTTCAAGATTTTATTGGTAGAAAAGAGAGAATCCTTTCCCTAGATTATCTATGTCTTTTCACTTATGAGCATCCATTGCCTAAACACTTTGCCTATGGTTTAATAGATTAGGCCTATGTTTTGAATATAGAAGTTCTAACTTTTAATGAAAGGTGCAGATGACTCATAGTTTGAACATTATCTTAAAAGGAATTTTAGATAGATTAAGTTTCCTTTAGATATTTTGCTAGTCAAATAAACCAATTACAATATTTTTTTAGTGTTTATATATTGAATTAAGAATTGATGCCTTGTTGTTTACTCGAACTATGAGAAGGTCAGTTATTTTCATTGATAAGTGATTGTCAATGTTGTTGTGATTGTTCTTGGAACTCTACTACATCTTTGGTGTTTTTCATAAACCAATTAGTATATTGGTTTAGTTTCATCTTATCAATTTAGACTCATACTTGTTTTCTAGTTGATTGATTTTATTTTCTTGCCTTAGATGTTTCCTACATTTATCTTAAGCATTTGATTCTAGCCTTATTGAATTATTCGGCAAAAGTTTTGGTTTAATTGGCCTTTATTGCCTTAGTCACATTTTAAATTGATCATAAAATTATACCAAGCTAAATATTGTTTTTTCCTTAGTAAGATTTTATTTGTCAAATAAATTTTTATACTTAGAGTTTTCCTTAGACACCTCATATATGGTTCTTTTAATAGCCTTTTGCCTTAGTTAATTTTGTGACTTTTTGTGAATGGTTTGGAGGAAGCCACATGTTGTCATACTACTAACCCAAGAGTGATGTCAGCTTGGTCTATAATACAATCAATGATAGGATAGTGAGATAATGAGATATTTCCACATGGCATCATACCAACAAATTGTGATCATAGAGAGGACCATACATGGAGAGATGCATCTAGGATAATGGGATAGTAGGATTTTTCCATGTGGTATTATCCCAATGACCCATGATCTTAGAGAGGATCATACAAGGAACCAAACCTCCAAGTTACTGGGGTAGAAGGATGTTTCCACATGAAATCATCTTGGTGACCCATGATCTTGGATATATCCATATAGATTTCAAACCCTATGGGCCAAAAAATGAGTGGGATGCTACCACATGGAAAAATCCTATTGGTTTATAGTCCTAGGGATGTTTGTACTAGGTACAAAGCTTATGGGCCAATGAGTGAGTAGGATGTTTCCAAATGGAATAATATCACTACTTTATAGTTATAGATATATCCATATTGAGTGTGAATTCTACAAGCTAGTGAATTAGTGAGATGTTACCACGTGGCACAATCCTGTTACTTTATAGTCCTGAAGAAGCCATGCCCACCCAATAGAGTGGAAGGGTAATGAATTAGTGAACATTAGCCACATAGAGTTTGTACAAGTTTACTTGGGAAGAAATAGGTGGTAAGACAGGCCCCAAGAGCCTGAATAGAAGCTAACATAACCTTATATCCTATCAAAGTGACCACATTAATCATGATATTTTTAGTAGTGGTCAAATATAATTTTGATAATCATCTCAACATCACCACATAGTATCTCTGGGTTTAATCTTGTGTTCAATTTCATGGATTCTATATCAAAAAAACTTATAGCTCAACTATTAATTAGTGACTAATCATTAAGTTATGACAATTACAAAGATTGATTACAACATTTGATCATAATGATTTTTGGTGTATGTTTTTATGTTTTTGGGTGTTTATTTGTAGTAGACTATGTTGTGCTTATCTTTTGGGAGAAAAAATGGGAATGACAATTAAATTATTAACCCCAATGTATTAAACCATTTGAGCCTTCAAACTTAGATCTCAACTAGTAGCTCGTGATCAATCATTAAGTGATGACAATTATAGGGATTTCTTATAGCATTTGATCATAATGATTTCTGGTGTATGTTTTTATGTTTTTGGGTGTTTGTTTCTAGTCGAATATGTTGTTCCTATATTTTAGAGATAAAAAATGGGCATGAAAATTAGGGTATTAACCCTAATGTATTAAACCCTTTTAGTTTTCATGCTTATGAGCACTACCACTTGGTAGCTTTCTACTATCCCACTTGTCTAGATCCCTCTTTATCTCTATGAACATCTTTTTATTCATAGATCACTAAGATGATGCCATGTGGAAACATATTGCTAGCATGATGGATTAGAGGAATTGGCACCTATATGGTCATCTCTAGGGTGACACATGGATTACTCTAAACCACTCATTAAGAGTCATAAAAATGACTAAGGTAAATTCAGACAAAAGGCCAAAAAAAATATTTAGTTAAGGCAAAAGGCCAAGAAAAGACCTACATAAGAGGCATTTAAGGCAAATTATAAGTGAATTAATTTAATCAAAAATGAAAATTACTATGTCAAAATCCATCAAGAAGTCATTGATTGGCTAAGGTATGGTATGAGGTAAAACCAAAGATGACTCTAATTAACTAGAAACATAGTAAGGTAAAAAAAATATATGCCTATGTTACTGCCACAAAAATCAAATCCATAAAATAAGTTTAATCTTTCTTAGAGTAATTATCATGATTATAAACTAATAAAATCATTGGTTTAGTCAATTTATCAATTGAATGTAATGTGAGTTTACTCAAGCCAACTTATCTAAAGGATTGGATCATTATTATGATCTGATCGATCTAGTCTTTAGTAGATTGCGTACTCAACTTTGACTCAAAAAATCATTTCTATATTTAGTTTTTGAGGTTGATTATGAGTTACCTTAAGGTACAAGATCTCAAAATAATCTAAGGTTACAACCTTGTTAATATTAGAATAAAAGATCTAAGCTTAATAAAACTTTTTCAATATTATTAAATGACCTAGTTTTTGAGAAGGCATAAAATAGGTAGTTAAATTAATAATAAAATCCTACGGAATTATTTCATAAAACATCATTCCAATCTAGAATAACACCAAAATATCCAACAAACTATTTTCATTTTTATTCTAATAACAATCCATAGTCAATAGGTGCATTCTACTCATCTTTGCACTAGCCAATTTAAAAGGAGAGACATATCCAATTTAAAAGGAGAGACATATGCATAAATAAGGAACTATTATCAAAAAATATTTAGTCAAATAACCCATTGTATGTTATTAGAAAAACCATAAGCCTAAGGATTCTTCCTTTACATAAGACTCCTTCCTAAGGGTCTAAATACAAACATTCATAACTAATTATAACTCATTTTTATAAAAAGGTTCAACGCAAAGACAACATTAGTTTTTTTTAATGACTAACATGATTATACAAAAAAAATAAAATGTTTAGTTAATTTTAACAATCTAAACTATTAATCCTAATAAAATATAATGTTTATTTATTTGAGTTCCACTCATTTTTAGATAAGTTTAATTCCATTAAACTCCTCACATTTAGATATAAAAAGATGCACTATGCTTAAAAGACCATCCACTCATGACAAATATTTAAGAAAGCAAATCAATCTATCAATTTATTTTAAAGTGCCTCAAATAATCTTCCCAAGATCCTATAAATTAAGGATTCATAAATAGTTAAATCTCAATTTGACATTGAGGTTTAATAAATATAAATCCAATGTCAGAATCTATAGTTAGAGTATTATCCAAACTCTTTCTTTTGAAATAATATTACTAGTAGGCTAGATTCTATAAAATTATACAATATTTAGTTTTATTCATCTTATTAACATAAGTGAGAGGTTCATCTTTCATTTTATCAACTAAAAAAGAACCAAGCAGTCTTCAATGACATTCCACATATGCTCCCAAGCATCTACTAGCTATAAGAAGGAAGGCTCATACTTAAAATTTTGTCATCATTAAACTAATGATCTAGACACCCTTGATCTTGAGACTCCCAACTATAATCATGTTTATATCACCTAGTAAAGATAAGGGTGGATATATAATAATGGGTATCTTAACACAAGGAAGTGACCATGCAAAACATATAGTCCTATTCCCAGTTTTTACCAAAGAAGACTCATAGTCCAAAATATCATTCAAATAAGAACTCAATGAACATCCAAAAGAATATAAAAATTTAAAATATATAAAACAAATAGGAAAACTTTATCAACATAAACAATGCCTACTATTTGATTAGATAGAAAGAGTGTACTTCACTCAATTGATCTCACCCAATAATCATGGGAGGGTTAAGCAATCTACTATCACATCTCATCACTAGATGTATTAACAACTTCCACCATGACATTCATAGTATGTTTAAATATTATACCAACATGGCCAACACATGAGGGATTGAAATTGTTCCATTATGAAGATGATGCTCATAGATAACCATTGTAATATGTCATAATAAAATTAATACACTCAAACAAGAATCTAAAACATCCAATTGAAGAAAGGAGGAACACAACATCTCCAAGGCCCTCAACTAGGAAATAACTACATGGTAGCTAATGCACAACCATGGAAAGAAAATAAGATAGGTATAGTAAACCAAGTGGTCTTATTCTCCTTTAAGCTCGAGAAAAAACAAAGAACTAGAATCATTCCATTCAACTAAGGAGGAACAACCTCTCCAAGGCCCTCAAATGGGCAATCACTACATGTCAACTTATGCACAACCATGGGCAAGGTAATAAAATAGGTATAATAAACCAAGTGGTATTTTTATTCTGAAATTAAAAGATCAAACAAAAACATAATCTTTTCATTTCAAATAAATAACTAAAAACATAGGTTAAAATAAAGCCCACTTATCAAATTTAATATTGTCTAGGCACTATCCTCTAGTTGTCTATACTTGGCTCTCCTTACCACTTTTTTTTATGTATTGTTTCATATTTTATTATTCTAAGTCTAACTTATTTTTGAGTTAGCAAAAAAAGTCCTAAACTAAGGGACTTCGACTCCTACATATAGTTGTTTCAGAATTAACCAACCACCAGCCACTTGTCAACCCATGCTTCATTAAAAGACATTCTTTTCCATGTTTAATTAATGTTCATGGTGGTTTTTTGGGATTTTTTGGTTTCTTCTAATAATTACTTACCTCTTTTCCCACTAGATCTTAGACTAAGGCAATCAATGGAAGATCCACCAATCAACCATTAGACATTCTAAATGGTGGCTAAAAGATTTTTATGTTAGGAAACAACAAGTTTCACTAACCAGGATTAAAGGTTGGTTGCCTAAACAAATGCTACATCTACTAGGTGGTGGAATAGGCAACTAATTAATTAACATGGGTCTAAGAAGGGTTAAATATATTTTAATGATATGACCATGCATGACATAGTCTCTTTCCTTCATTGGCCCTTTTTTTATTCTTACACACTTGATGTACACATCACCTACCTCTAACATAATATCCAAAGATACATAATTTAATAAAATAGGGCACTCAATAAATTATATGCAACCAACATACTAAATAATATAAACATTGGCATAGTTATGTTTTCATCACCTTATACATATGAAATTACTAAATCAAAAGCTTATGATCAATGATTCAACATTATTTAAGTAAATATATCACATAGACATAATCAAATTTCATAAAATAACATTACATAAATGAAATTTAAACAACATAATTTCATAAGTGAGCAACCCAAAACATGATTGATAATGTGTCCTTCTCATGGTTCCCAACACATGAAGATTCTTCATAATTCCTTGCACACCTCAACTAGACATGATTTATCACCATAATCTAATAATCAAAACATATAATTCATAATTTCATATTCATCTTTGTTAAATATAATCACTATGTAAAATGGGGCCTTATAGAGGTGATCATTGTAGATATCCAATTCTATCCACAACTGGCTTTCAATTAGACTTTAGACTGATTCTTACCAACCATTAAAAATTAATCCTTAAAATCACTAAACGTCCAAAATTTGGTCATGCATCATTCATCAAAGCTTATAATCATGTGGAGGCATCCCTATTTAGGATACTAGCCTGTATGCAGCAATAACCTCTCATGGATTCATCCCTAATCACCTTGCAACATAACAACTATCATTTTGGCCTATGGAACCATTAAGTGGGGCACTTGATAAAATATTAAAAGAGCTAAAATTATAATCAAAATCAATCATCTAATTAAAAAATATTAAATACTTAGTTGAATTATCCATTTACAATTAATTAATATCTAAAAATGAAAATTTTAAAAATCAAAATATCAATCATTTTAATCTTTGCCTTTATGAGTTGTCATGCTCTTCAAAAATATCCTAAAGTATATAATTTGAGATCCATTTCTAGTAATTGAAAATAATAATTACATGACAATTTTTAACTCAAATGGAGTTAGCCTCAACTCACCTAAGGTTCGTTTGAACACATTCCATATTTAAACTCAACCTTAACTCACCTTGGGTGAGAGTTAATTCTTGAGGATATAACTAAAAATACATACCTATTGATCTCCAAGATTTTATAGTGTAGTGTTATTATTTAGGATTTACTCCATAAGATTCATGCAAGTAGTGTTACATGCCAAATTCATAAGCCAATCAACAAAGGCAAGGTGCCAAGGAGGGAAGGAGAAAAAAGCTTCATTGATAAATACTTCTTGATACATAAACCAAGAAATCAATTTTAGAAATACATTTGGAGATACAAGGTAGATGAAAGAGTGATTTATTTCAAGTTCTACTTGTGCTTTCATTTTTATGTTTATTACTTATGCTCTCCATAGTGTCTAGGCTAAAGGTGTTAGGATTTTAGTGTGTTATTTTGATTTTTTTTATTGGACTAACACAAGACTAACCTCCCCTATAAATATTAATTTTTGACATCATGAAATGCTCAGTGGTACTCTCACCCCACAAATTTTCTCTCAAATCCTTTCAGAATATCCTCCTACCAATTTTCAAGTTAGAATCCAAACTTGCTAATCAAAACAAGTGAAATTTTAAGGCTCAAGGACATTTTTATTTAAATCATGAATTTTTTTAATGTAGTCACATTTTATCTCTCTATAATCATGATGTTGTGTAATGTATCTACTTTTATAGTCATGGTTTTGTCATAATTTCTACATTTTTGTGATAATTGTCATGATATTGTCTTTAACCATTACAATTTTATTAGTTGTTTATGTTTACAAGGAAGAATTACGATATTGAAAATATCATGACTTGGTAGTCATGATATTAACAACATCATGACTTTTTAATCATGATATTGACAACATCATGACTTTGCAATCATGATATTGACAACATTGTGACTTTTCAAGTTGTGATATCACAAAAACTTTTGTGATATTTTAAAATATTATTGTGATATTATTTAGCTATGATGGTTTGCTTACTAACCATTTCATGTTACAACGTAGAGTTACATTATTGTCCTAAGAGTATTAATATTGTCTTTATTTCAGTGATATTTTCATAATAATAGTGATTTTGCATTAATACTCTAATTTACAAGAAAGTAGTGATATTCTTCTAATAGTTTTAGTTTTGTAGGAAAAGTGGTGACATTTCTTTGTGTTTCTATGGTTTTTCATTCTGTGTAAAATTTTAAAAAATTGAGAGAAATAATTTGAAAGTAAATTTTCCATTCATGACTCTCTTCTAAGCACAAAGACTCTTTAGGAGACAAAGACCAAGAGAAAATGATATTAAACACTCTAAGTTACAAATTTTACATTTGAATTTTGTGTTTTAAAAATCATTTTGCTTAATGTTATTATAATTTTCCAAAGTTTTTTAACACAATGACAAGGGGCTCAAATTTCACTACATACTTCATTTTGGTGTTATAAAAATGAACTCTCACATTAGTTAAATACTCACAAGATTTTCATTTTTATGCCTATTTGTTGAAAGTGTTTGTTTAGCATGATGAGTGTCACATGTATGTTATCCCACCATTCCCTTTAGGGAACTTGGGTGATAAAAGTGATAACTCTTTGCATTTTAAGCTTTGGTCTAAAATCATGGAAGTAAAGTTGCTAAGGCCCTCCCCAAATCTTCATGATTTGGGTGACCCAAAAATGACCTTAAAGTACTTCCACTTATCTTTATTTCATGAATTTTTGGATTTTGGGTAGGAGTTAATTACCTCCCAACAATTTATATATGGACACATTTAACTAGTAATTCATCTCTTAGCATCATTTTGACCTCACTCTATGATGGGGTAGATAAACTAAGGGTGACCCACTAGGACACTTATTTTGAGTGGTTAAAACAAGCTCCATAAATGGTACTCATCCTCAAAATATAGGGGAAACTTAGACATCAAACTACACTAATAAATTGATGTATTTAGTGGTTGTGAAAAGGATAATACCTTTTAACAACAAGTTAGTTGACATGGATCCAAAAGACGTGATTGTGCCCTAGTGTTTTCCACACATATGAGACCTATTGTAGCACATAATTACACCCTTTTGAGAGGGTTATTTGGGATATCTCACTCTTAGATAAAAAATGGGATAAAATCCATGTTGTGGGTATCTTATGGTGGGGTTGAACCTTCATATAATGTTGGTTCTTCTTGGTAGATCACCTAAACTATTGGTTTTGACTAGGAAAAGGGGGAAAAGGGTTACAAGGGATAAATGAAAGGATATAAAGGGTGATGCACCAAAATTAATGACACTCCAAATTGATTGAAACTAAAACTAAGGAATCTTAAAGATAACTCTCATTCACATAATCTCTCAAACTGACCATTTTGTAGTAATATGTCTAAACTAGGTTCACTAGAGAAGAGGTGAAGCATGGAGTATCAAAATTCACACTATACCATCATCAATGATCAAAAATCAAAATTTTATACCTAAAAAAATACCTTAAACCACCTTAAAAAAGGTAATAAAGAGAGGACACTCACTATGGAATAAGGATCCTTCACAAGGCAATCATACACAAACTAATTAGAACACTAGATGTAGGCAAAGAGATAGGTAAAATAAGTTATCTTATTTATTATAGATTATGTTTCTTATATAAATGGGTAGGTATAATCCATACCAAAATGAGTGTCATATATTTATAATGGTTAAAAAAAAGGATATATAGGAGAAATGGGAAGGGAGAGAAGAAGAAAGCTTTCAAATATCTATAAATGTGATTCAACCACCCTCCATAGAGCTCCATTAAATAAAATGAAGAGGTAGATGAGTCTAAAATACTTTTAAATCATTTAGACATTGATATTACTTATAAAATTAACCCTCAAAAGTCAAAAATGTCTTCAATATCTCCCATTGGCTTAAAAAGGCAATAGAGTATAGAATTTGCTTGAGGAAGATGACATCATGCTCCATTAATCTGAGAAAAGTCTCCAAACATATAAAAACTTGCTTAAATGATCTATTAATGCCTAAACAAAATATCAAAACATATATAATCTTCCTTAAATTCTCCATTAATTCTCCCCAACTCCCCAAAACTCATCCACTTGATTTCTATGCCTCATCTCTACTTGGTTTGTGTTGTCAACTTGGCAACATGGTTAGTCATTCTGACATTTGATGATTGTACTAAATTTTGAGGATTAAATTTTGATTTTTTTTATTTTTATCCCAATTAATATTTTCTCCTCTATACTACAAAATAAACCATGTAACTTTCAAATCATTTGGACTCCATTAATGAAAGTCTTCAAGCTCAAGCCATCTTCAACCAACTATATTAAAACCTACTTTCAAGGCCATTTTGGACCTCCCAAGCACCCATAAATGATAATTTATTCAAAAAAATAGGTAAAAAGTGATATTTATAGAGACCCTTGTATTCTCTAGTTTGTTTCCAAGTGATTTCAAGTCATTTCATAGGATTATGAGCTCAAAAACTCAAAATTGGTCAAAGCAGGTTCTTTAGCAACTTGCAAATTTTTTATCCATTTCCATGTTACTTTGGATATTTAATGAGATTAATTTATACTAAATACTCTTTATGTGGTTCCTACCCTTATTTTTATAACATTCCCAACCTTTGATTCACTTGGAAACTCTTTAAATTAGTTAGGGAAGGTCTGGCACCTTCTAGGCTTAGGTAGGTCTAGGGGGTCTATTTGCTAAATTGAGCCACTTAGAATATTTATTATCTATTATAAATAAATAAAAACATTATTTTGGATCTTATTCAAACTCTTGATCACTTTTACATACATAAATCCTCATTTTTACCTATGTTAAAGGCTCTTTTAGACCTGGTTTTGAGCACAAATCCATTAATAGAGATATGAAAACATGGTTTTTTCTTTTGAATTACATTAGGGGCATGAAAAAATTGTAAAATTTAAGTTAAACCAAAAAAAAAATTTAAAAATTTAAGTCATTTCATTAATTAAAACTTAAAAAATGCATCTTTTAGGTTTGCCTTAATCTGCGTTATCAAATTTCTTAGTGTGTGTAGGTCTGAGTTTTGTCATTTTATTGAGATTTATGAGATCCAAAGAATTTATTATTATTTTATTAGGACCAATAGGTACCAAAAAAATATTAAAATAATTTTAACCCATTATTAACCATGAAAACCAATCAGAATCACATATTTAGACCTACTGCACACTCAACAATTATGAATTGCAAGACATAGGGAGCAAGAAATAGGTGAATCCTAAAATTTATAAGGTATAGAGACATATTTTTTTATAACATTTTATTACCCATAAAACTTATAAAATAATTATATTTTAAGATTAAATCCTTCAAGTGCCTCAAAAAATGCTTTTTCTGATTGTTTCCACTTGTATGCCAAATCCTGAATTTTACAAATTTTTATCTCTTCAATTTTAGCCTTGAAAATATGAATGTGATAAATATAAATAGGTGTTTTAATAATTAAAAAAACACTAAATTTATTTAAAAACCATCACATGAGGTTCAAACCATATGCCATACCTTATATCCCTCCAAGAAGCTTGCCTAGCTTCATGTTGATTGTCAACAAATAAGTATAGGATTGTGACAAAATAATGGATATTTACACTATTATTGTGACTTAAAAATTATTATTTAAAATTATAACCACTCATTATAACCCCCTCTACAAATTTTAATATCTGAATCTTTTATCTATAGGCTGTAAAACTCATTTTTCTCAAAACTAGCTAGTAGATGCCTAAGGGAATGGCTATTTATGACTATATGAGGTTTATAACAAAATAGAAGATGATTAAACTATTTATTTGACCTAAAAAATACCATTTATAGTTATAAAAACTCATTAAAATCACTTTTACCAAAGATGCTGAAACTTGTACATGATTTTAATGAGTTTTTATAACTATAAATGGTATTTTTTAGGTCAAATAAATAGTTTAATCATCTTCTATTTTGTTATAAACCTCATATAGTCATAAATAGCCATTCCCTTAGGCATCTACTAGCTAGTTTTGAGAAAAATGAGTTTTACGGCCTATAGATAAAAGATTCAGATATTAAAATTTGTAGAGGGGGTTATAATGAGTGGTTATAATTTTAAATAATAATTTTTAAGTCACAATAATAGTGTAAATATCCATTATTTTGTCACAATCCTATACTTATTTGTTGACAATCAACATGAAGCTAGGCAAGCTTCTTGGAGGGATATAAGGTATGGCATATGGTTTGAACCTCATGTGATGGTTTTTAAATAAATTTAGTGTTTTTTTAATTATTAAAACACCTATTTATATTTATCACATTCATATTTTCAAGGCTAAAATTGAAGAGATAAAAATTTGTAAAATTCAGGATTTGGCATACAAGTGGAAACAATCAGAAAAAGCATTTTTTGAGGCACTTGAAGGATTTAATCTTAAAATATAATTATTTTATAAGTTTTATGGGTAATAAAATGTTATAAAAAAATATGTCTCTATACCTTATAAATTTTAGGATTCACCTATTTCTTGCTCCCTATGTCTTGCAATTCATAATTGTTGAGTGTGCAGTAGGTCTAAATATGTGATTCTCATTGGTTTTCATGGTTAATAATGGGTTAAAATTATTTTAATATTTTTTTGGTACCTATTGGTCCTAATAAAATAATAATAAATTCTTTGGATCTCATAAATCTCAATAAAATGACAAAACTCAGACCTACACACACTAAGAAATTTGATAACGCAGATTAAGGCAAACCTAAAAGATGCATTTTTTAAGTTTTAATTAATGAAATGACTTAAATTTTTAAATTTTTTTTTTGGTTTAACTTAAATTTTACAATTTTTTCATGCCCCTAATGTAATTCAAAAGAAAAAACCATGCTTTCATATCTCTATTAATGGATTTGTGCTCAAAACCAGGTCTAAAAGAGCCTTTAACATAGGTAAAAATGAGGATTTATGTATGTAAAAGTGATCAAGAGTTTGAATAAGATCCAAAATAATGTTTTTATTTATTTATAATAGATAATAAATATTCTAAGTGGCTCAATTTAGCAAATAGACCCCCTAGACCTACCTAAGCCTAGAAGGTGCCAGACCTTCCCTAACTAATTTAAAGAGTTTCCAAGTGAATCAAAGGTTGGAAATGTTATAAAAATAAGGGTAGGAACCACATAAAGAGTATTTAGTATAAATTAATCTCATTAAATATCCAAAGTAACATGGAAATGGATAAAAAATTTGCAAGTTGCTAAAGAACCTGCTTTGACCAATTTTGAGTTTTTGAGCTCATAATCCTATGAAATGACTTGAAATCACTTGGAAACAAACTAGAGAATACAAGGGTCTCTATAAATATCACTTTTTACCTATTTTTTTGAATAAATTATCATTTATGGGTGCTTGGGAGGTCCAAAATGGCCTTGAAAGTAGGTTTTAGTATAGTTGGTTGAAGATGGCTTGAGCTTGAAGACTTTCATTAATGGAGTCCAAATGATTTGAAAGTTACATGGTTTATTTTGTAGTATAGAGGAGAAAATATTAATTGGGATAAAAATAAAAAAAATCAAAATTTAATCCTCAAAATTTAGTACAATCATCAAATGTCAGAATGACTAACCATGTTGCCAAGTTGACAACACAAACCAAGTAGAGATGAGGCATAGAAATCAAGTGGATGAGTTTTGGGGAGTTGGGGAGAATTAATGGAGAATTTAAGGAAGATTATATATGTTTTGATATTTTGTTTAGGCATTAATAGATCATTTAAGCAAGTTTTTATATGTTTGGAGACTTTTCTCAGATTAATGGAGCATGATGTCATCTTCCTCAAGCAAATTCTATACTCTATTGCCTTTTTAAGCCAATGGGAGAGATTGAAGACATTTTTGACTTTTGAGGGTTAATTTTATAAGTAATATCAATGTCTAAATGATTTAAAAGTATTTTAGACTCATCTACCTCTTCATTTTATTTAATGGAGCTCTATGGAGGGTGGTTGAATCACATATATAGATATTTGAAAGCTTTCTTCTTCTCTCCCTTACCATTTCTCCTATATATCCTTTTTTTTAACCATTATAAATATATGACACTCATTTTGGTATGGATTATCCCTACCCATTTATATAAGAAACATAATCTATAATAAATAAGATAACTTATTTTACCTATCTCTTTGCCTACATCTAGTGTTCTAATTAGTTTGTGTATGATTGCCTTGTGAAGGATCCTTATTCCATAGTGATTGTCCTCTGTTTATTACCTTTTTTAAGGTGGTTTAAGGTATTTTTTTAGGTATAAAATTTTGATTTTTGATCATTGATGATGGTATAGTGTGAATTTTGATACTCCATGCTTCACCTCTTCTCTAGTGAACCTAGTTTAGACATATTACTACAAAATGGTCAGTTTGAGAGATTATGTGAATGAGAGTTATCTTTAAGATTCCTTAGTTTTAGTTTCAATCAATTTGGAGTGTCATTAATTTTGGTGCATCACCCTTTATATCCTTTCATTTATCCCTTGTAACCCTTTTCCCCCTTTTCCTAGTCAAAACCAATAGTTTAGGTGATCTACCAAGAAGAACCAACATTATATGAAGGTTCAACCCCACCATAAGATACCCACAACATGGATTTTATCCCATTTTTTATCTAAGAGTGAGATATCCCAAATAACCCTCTCAAAAGGGTGTAATTATGTGCTACAATAGGTCTCATATGTGTGGAAAACACTAGGGCACAATCACGTCTTTTGGATCCATGTCAACTAACTTGTTGTTAAAAGGTATTATCCTTTTCACAACCACTAAATACATCAATTTATTAGTGTAGTTTGATGTCTAAGTTTCCCCTATATTTTGAGGATGAGTACCATTTATGGAGCTTGTTTTAACCACTCAAAATAAGTGTCCTAGTGGGTCACCCTTAGTTTATCTACCCCATCATAGAGTGAGGTCAAAATGATGCTAAGAGATGAATTACTAGTTAAATGTGTCCATATATAAATTGTTGGGAGGTAATCAACTCCTACCCAAAATCCAAAAATTCATGAAATAAAGATAAGTGGAAGTACTTTAAGGTCATTTTTGGGTCACCCAAATCATGAAGATTTGGGGAGGGCCTTAGCAACTTTACTTCCATGATTTTAGACCAAAGCTTAAAATGCAAAGAGTTATCACTTTTATCACCCAAGTTCCCTAAAGGGAATGGTGGGATAACATACATGTGACACTCATCATGCTAAACAAACACTTTCAACAAATAGGCATAAAAATGAAAATCTTGTGAGTATTTAACTAATGTGAGAGTTCATTTTTATAACACCAAAATGAAGTATGTAGTGAAATTTGAGCCCCTTGTCATTGTGTTAAAAAACTTTGGAAAATTATAATAACATTAAGCAAAATGATTTTTAAAACACAAAATTCAAATGTAAAATTTGTAACTTAGAGTGTTTAATATCATTTTCTCTTGGTCTTTGTCTCCTAAAGAGTCTTTGTGCTTAGAAGAGAGTCATGAATGGAAAATTTACTTTCAAATTATTTCTCTCAATTTTTTAAAATTTTACACAGAATGAAAAACCATAGAAACACAAAGAAATGTCACCACTTTTCCTACAAAACTAAAACTATTAGAAGAATATCACTACTTTCTTGTAAATTAGAGTATTAATGCAAAATCACTATTATTATGAAAATATCACTGAAATAAAGACAATATTAATACTCTTAGGACAATAATGTAACTCTACATTGTAACATGAAATGGTTAGTAAGCAAACCATCATAGCTAAATAATATCACAATAATATTTTAAAATATCACAAAAGTTTTTGTGATATCACAACTTGAAAAGTCACAATGTTGTCAATATCATGATTGCAAAGTCATGATGTTGTCAATATCATGATTAAAAAGTCATGATGTTGTTAATATCATGACTACCAAGTCATGATATTTTCAATATCGTAATTCTTCCTTGTAAACATAAACAACTAATAAAATTGTAATGGTTAAAGACAATATCATGACAATTATCACAAAAATGTAGAAATTATGACAAAACCATGACTATAAAAGTAGATACATTACACAACATCATGATTATAGAGAGATAAAATGTGACTACATTAAACAAATTCATGATTTAAATAAAAATGTCCTTGAGCCTTAAATTTTCACTTGTTTTGATTAGCAAGTTTGGATTCTAACTTGAAAAATGGTAGGAGGATATTCTGAAAGGATTTGAGAGAAAATTTGTGGGGTGAGAGTACCACTGAGCATTTCATGATGTCAAAAATTAATATTTATAGGGGAGGTTAGTCTTGTGTTAGTCCAATAAAACAAATCAAAATAACACACTAAAATCCTAACACCTTTAGCCTAGACACTATGGAGAGCATAAGTAATAAACATAAAAATGAAAGCACAAGTAGAACTTGAAATAAATCACTCTTTCATCTACCTTGTATCTCCAAATGTATTTCTAAAATTGATTTCTTGGTTTATGTATCAAGAAGTATTTATCAATGAAGCTTTTTTCTCCTTCCCTCCTTGGCACCTTGCCTTTGTTGATTGGCTTATGAATTTGGCATGTAACACTACTTGCATGAATCTTATGGAGTAAATCCTAAATAATAACACTACACTATAAAATTTTGGAGATCAATAGGTATGTATTTTTAGTTATATCCTCAAGAATTAACTCTCACCCAAGGTGAGTTAAGGTTGAGTTTAAATATGGAATGTGTTCAAACTAACCTTAGGTGAGTTGAGGCTAACTCCATTTGAGTTAAAAATTGTCATGTAATTATTATTTTCAATTACTAGAAATGGATCTAAAATTATATACTTTAGGATATTTTTGAAGAGCATGACAACTCATAAAGGCAAAGATTAAAATGATTGATATTTTGATTTTTAAAATTTTCATTTTTAGATATTAATTAATTGTAAATGGATAATTCAACTAAGTATTTAATATTTTTTAATTAGATGATTGATTTTGATTATAATTTTAGCTCTTTTAATATTTTATCAAGTGCCCCACTTAATGGTTCCATAGGCCAAAATGATAGTTGTTATGTTGCAAGGTGATTAGGGATGAATCCATGAGAGGTTATTGCTGCATACAGGCTAGTATCCTAAATAGGGATGCCTCCACATGATTATAAGCTTTGATGAATGATGCATGACCAAATTTTGGACGTTTAGTGATTTTAAGGATTAATTTTTAATGGTTGGTAAGAATCAGTCTAAAGTCTAATTGAAAGCCAGTTGTGGATAGAATTGGATATCTACAATGATCACCTCTATAAGGCCCCATTTTACATAGTGATTATATTTAACAAAGATGAATATGAAATTATGAATTATATGTTTTGATTATTAGATTATGGTGATAAATCATGTCTAGTTGAGGTGTGCAAGGAATTATGAAGAATCTTCATGTGTTGGGAACCATGAGAAGGACACATTATCAATCATGTTTTGGGTTGCTCACTTATGAAATTATGTTGTTTAAATTTCATTTATGTAATGTTATTTTATGAAATTTGATTATGTCTATGTGATATATTTACTTAAATAATGTTGAATCATTGATCATAAGCTTTTGATTTAGTAATTTCATATGTATAAGGTGATGAAAACATAACTATGCCAATGTTTATATTATTTAGTATGTTGGTTGCATATAATTTATTGAGTGCCCTATTTTATTAAATTATGTATCTTTGGATATTATGTTAGAGGTAGGTGATGTGTACATCAAGTGTGTAAGAATAAAAAAAGGGCCAATGAAGGAAAGAGACTATGTCATGCATGGTCATATCATTAAAATATATTTAACCCTTCTTAGACCCATGTTAAGTAATTAGTTGCCTATTCCACCACCTAGTAGATGTAGCATTTGTTTAGGCAACCAACCTTTAATCCTGGTTAGTGAAACTTGTTGTTTCCTAACATAAAAATCTTTTAGCCACCATTTAGAATGTCTAATGGTTGATTGGTGGATCTTCCATTGATTGCCTTAGTCTAAGATCTAGTGGGAAAAGAGGTAAGTAATTATTAGAAGAAACCAAAAAATCCCAAAAAACCACCATGAACATTAATTAAACATGGAAAAGAATGTCTTTTAATGAAGCATGGGTTGACAAGTGGCTGGTGGTTGGTTAATTCTGAAACAGCTATATGTAGGAGTCGAAGTCCCTTAGTTTAGGACTTTTTTTGCTAACTCAAAAATAAGTTAGACTTAGAATAATAAAATATGAAACAATACATAAAAAAAAGTGGTAAGGAGAGCCAAGTATAGACAACTAGAGGATAGTGCCTAGACAATATTAAATTTGATAAGTGGGCTTTATTTTAACCTATGTTTTTAGTTATTTATTTGAAATGAAAAGATTATGTTTTTGTTTGATCTTTTAATTTCAGAATAAAAATACCACTTGGTTTATTATACCTATTTTATTACCTTGCCCATGGTTGTGCATTAGTTGACATGTAGTGATTGCCCATTTGAGGGCCTTGGAGAGGTTGTTCCTCCTTAGTTGAATGGAATGATTCTAGTTCTTTGTTTTTTCTCAAGCTTAAAGGAGAATAAGACCACTTGGTTTACTATACCTATCTTATTTTCTTTCCATGGTTGTGCATTAGCTACCATGTAGTTATTTCCTAGTTGAGGGCCTTGGAGATGTTGTGTTCCTCCTTTCTTCAATTGGATGTTTTAGATTCTTGTTTGAGTGTATTAATTTTATTATGACATATTACAATGGTTATCTATGAGCATCATCTTCATAATGGAACAATTTCAATCCCTCATGTGTTGGCCATGTTGGTATAATATTTAAACATACTATGAATGTCATGGTGGAAGTTGTTAATACATCTAGTGATGAGATGTGATAGTAGATTGCTTAACCCTCCCATGATTATTGGGTGAGATCAATTGAGTGAAGTACACTCTTTCTATCTAATCAAATAGTAGGCATTGTTTATGTTGATAAAATTTTCCTATTTGTTTTATATATTTTAAATTTTTATATTCTTTTGGATGTTCATTGAGTTCTTATTTGAATGATATTTTGGACTATGAGTCTTCTTTGGTAAAAACTGGGAATAGGACTATATGTTTTGCATGGTCACTTCCTTGTGTTAAGATACCCATTATTATATATCCACCCTTATCTTTACTAGGTGATATAAACATGATTATAGTTGGGAGTCTCAAGATCAAGGGTGTCTAGATCATTAGTTTAATGATGACAAAATTTTAAGTATGAGCCTTCCTTCTTATAGCTAGTAGATGCTTGGGAGCATATGTGGAATGTCATTGAAGACTGCTTGGTTCTTTTTTAGTTGATAAAATGAAAGATGAACCTCTCACTTATGTTAATAAGATGAATAAAACTAAATATTGTATAATTTTATAGAATCTAGCCTACTAGTAATATTATTTCAAAAGAAAGAGTTTGGATAATACTCTAACTATAGATTCTGACATTGGATTTATATTTATTAAACCTCAATGTCAAATTGAGATTTAACTATTTATGAATCCTTAATTTATAGGATCTTGGGAAGATTATTTGAGGCACTTTAAAATAAATTGATAGATTGATTTGCTTTCTTAAATATTTGTCATGAGTGGATGGTCTTTTAAGCATAGTGCATCTTTTTATATCTAAATGTGAGGAGTTTAATGGAATTAAACTTATCTAAAAATGAGTGGAACTCAAATAAATAAACATTATATTTTATTAGGATTAATAGTTTAGATTGTTAAAATTAACTAAACATTTTTTTTTTTTGTATAATCATGTTAGTCATTAAAAAAAACTAATGTTGTCTTTGCGTTGAACCTTTTTATAAAAATGAGTTATAATTAGTTATGAATGTTTGTATTTAGACCCTTAGGAAGGAGTCTTATGTAAAGGAAGAATCCTTAGGCTTATGGTTTTTCTAATAACATACAATGGGTTATTTGACTAAATATTTTTTGATAATAGTTCCTTATTTATGCATATGTCTCTCCTTTTAAATTGGATATGTCTCTCCTTTTAAATTGGCTAGTGCAAAGATGAGTAGAATGCACCTATTGACTATGGATTGTTATTAGAATAAAAATGAAAATAGTTTGTTGGATATTTTGGTGTTATTCTAGATTGGAATGATGTTTTATGAAATAATTCCGTAGGATTTTATTATTAATTTAACTACCTATTTTATGCCTTCTCAAAAACTAGGTCATTTAATAATATTGAAAAAGTTTTATTAAGCTTAGATCTTTTATTCTAATATTAACAAGGTTGTAACCTTAGATTATTTTGAGATCTTGTACCTTAAGGTAACTCATAATCAACCTCAAAAACTAAATATAGAAATGATTTTTTGAGTCAAAGTTGAGTACGCAATCTACTAAAGACTAGATCGATCAGATCATAATAATGATCCAATCCTTTAGATAAGTTGGCTTGAGTAAACTCACATTACATTCAATTGATAAATTGACTAAACCAATGATTTTATTAGTTTATAATCATGATAATTACTCTAAGAAAGATTAAACTTATTTTATGGATTTGATTTTTGTGGCAGTAACATAGGCATATATTTTTTTTACCTTACTATGTTTCTAGTTAATTAGAGTCATCTTTGGTTTTACCTCATACCATACCTTAGCCAATCAATGACTTCTTGATGGATTTTGACATAGTAATTTTCATTTTTGATTAAATTAATTCACTTATAATTTGCCTTAAATGCCTCTTATGTAGGTCTTTTCTTGGCCTTTTGCCTTAACTAAATATTTTTTTTGGCCTTTTGTCTGAATTTACCTTAGTCATTTTTATGACTCTTAATGAGTGGTTCAGAGTAATCCATGTGTCACCCTAGAGATGACCATATAGGTGCCAATTCCTCTAATCCATCATGCTAGCAATATGTTTCCACATGGCATCATCTTAGTGATCTATGAATAAAAAGATGTTCATAGAGATAAAGAGGGATCTAGACAAGTGGGATAGTAGAAAGCTACCAAGTGGTAGTGCTCATAAGCATGAAAACTAAAAGGGTTTAATACATTAGGGTTAATACCCTAATTTTCATGCCCATTTTTTATCTCTAAAATATAGGAACAACATATTCGACTAGAAACAAACACCCAAAAACATAAAAACATACACCAGAAATCATTATGATCAAATGCTATAAGAAATCCCTATAATTGTCATCACTTAATGATTGATCACGAGCTACTAGTTGAGATCTAAGTTTGAAGGCTCAAATGGTTTAATACATTGGGGTTAATAATTTAATTGTCATTCCCATTTTTTCTCCCAAAAGATAAGCACAACATAGTCTACTACAAATAAACACCCAAAAACATAAAAACATACACCAAAAATCATTATGATCAAATGTTGTAATCAATCTTTGTAATTGTCATAACTTAATGATTAGTCACTAATTAATAGTTGAGCTATAAGTTTTTTTGATATAGAATCCATGAAATTGAACACAAGATTAAACCCAAAGATACTATGTGGTGATGTTGAGATGATTATCAAAATTATATTTGACCACTACTAAAAATATCATGATTAATGTGGTCACTTTGATAGGATATAAGGTTATGTTAGCTTCTATTCAGGTTCTTGGGGCCTGTCTTACCACCTATTTCTTCCCAAGTAAACTTGTACAAACTCTATGTGGCTAATGTTCACTAATTAATTACCCTTCCACTCTATTGGGTGGGCATGGCTTCTTCAGGACTATAGAGTAACAGGATTGTGCCACGTGGTAACATCTCACTAATTCACTAGCTTGTAGAATTCACACTCAATATGGATATATCTATAACTATAAAGTAGTGATATTATTCCATTTGGAAACATCCTACTCACTCATTGGCCCATAAGCTTTGTACCTAGTACAAACATCCCTAGGACTATAAACCAATAGGATTTTTCCATGTGGTAGCATCCCACTCATTTTTTGGCCCATAGGGTTTGAAATCTATATGGATATATCCAAGATCATGGGTCACCAAGATGATTTCATGTGGAAACATCCTTCTACCCCAGTAACTTGGAGGTTTGGTTCCTTGTATGATCCTCTCTAAGATCATGGGTCATTGGGATAATACCACATGGAAAAATCCTACTATCCCATTATCCTAGATGCATCTCTCCATGTATGGTCCTCTCTATGATCACAATTTGTTGGTATGATGCCATGTGGAAATATCTCATTATCTCACTATCCTATCATTGATTGTATTATAGACCAAGCTGACATCACTCTTGGGTTAGTAGTATGACAACATGTGGCTTCCTCCAAACCATTCACAAAAAGTCACAAAATTAACTAAGGCAAAAGGCTATTAAAAGAACCATATATGAGGTGTCTAAGGAAAACTCTAAGTATAAAAATTTATTTGACAAATAAAATCTTACTAAGGAAAAAACAATATTTAGCTTGGTATAATTTTATGATCAATTTAAAATGTGACTAAGGCAATAAAGGCCAATTAAACCAAAACTTTTGCCGAATAATTCAATAAGGCTAGAATCAAATGCTTAAGATAAATGTAGGAAACATCTAAGGCAAGAAAATAAAATCAATCAACTAGAAAACAAGTATGAGTCTAAATTGATAAGATGAAACTAAACCAATATACTAATTGGTTTATGAAAAACACCAAAGATGTAGTAGAGTTCCAAGAACAATCACAACAACATTGACAATCACTTATCAATGAAAATAAATGACCTTCTCATAGTTCGAGTAAACAACAAGGCATCAATTCTTAATTCAATATATAAACACTAAAAAAATATTGTAATTGGTTTATTTGACTAGCAAAATATCTAAAGGAAACTTAATCTATCTAAAATTCCTTTTAAGATAATGTTCAAACTATGAGTCATCTGCACCTTTCATTAAAAGTTAGAACTTCTATATTCAAAACATAGGCCTAATCTATTAAACCATAGGCAAAGTGTTTAGGCAATGGATGTTCATAAGTGAAAAGACATAGATAATCTAGGGAAAGGATTCTCTCTTTTCTACCAATAAAATCTTGAAATCACTAAGGTTTAACCTAATAAGGTATGATTATCATTTTATAAAAAGAGCCATATAGGTTTAAAAGTTTCTCCCTACTTGATAGATTCCTTCCAAAGAGATCTATTATCAAGGCCTATTGAGGTTCTCAAAAATACTCTCTCTAATATTTCTTTAGGTTTTTATCCTACTTATATTATTCCTTATCATAGGTTAGCCAACTAGATTTAGACTAGTTGAGCATAATCCATATTATGAATGGCTTGTCCGTATCAGATTCATAAAAGCAACCACCTTATATATTAATATTCCAAAGCATAAGTATACTAAATAACATGACTTCAAATAAGACTCATTATTAATACACAAACACACACACAATGTTCATTTAAATTAATACCATTACAAGTAACTCAAGATGCAATTAACAAACATTCACAGGATATTTAATAGAATGACATTTATATGCTTATATATTAAGGCTATTATCTTTGCCAAACCCAGTCATAACTATAAAAGTATCCACAAGGGTTCCATTTTCAATAAGGATGAATCACTAGGAGGTCTATTAATCTTATATATTAAGTAGAATATGAATTAGTTATCTATAGTAATAACCAGAACATTCAGCTGGTAGATTAATAATAATATTAGCTCATACTCCTCCCATAATCAACCATTAATACATAAATACAATATGTCCAACTAATAATTATTAATCCTTAGATTCTATCCACTTATAAAAATAAAAAAAACATGAGTAAACTATATATGAATATGAGTTCTTCTTTACACCAAGTGTAACTTTGGCCAACACAAGGTGGGCTCACCTCCCAATCTTTTACCATCATCAAATGACTGCTCTAGACACCCCTGAGTAGGACTCCTAGATATAGGCATGTTCATATCATGGTGACAGGTAATTAAAGGCAAAAATAATTAAATATGTCTTGGGGTTAAGGAGATAATTACTCATAAGGTAAAAGTCCAATCATATCTAAGTCAAAAGGTTACCAAAATTGAATCTATTTCCAACATGTAAAATACACAAAATATAAAACACAAGGATCATAAAGATAGGACCCATCAATCATACAGCCACTAATATGTATTCTATAATCAGTTATGAGAAGACTTAAACAACCTACCATCATGTCAAAAATGAGATACCTACCCTTCCTCCATCATGATTGATGTGACCTTTCAAGACATCAAAAGTAATGCACAAAAATCCTTACTATTAGAGTAAGAATAAATATTAACAGATAAAACTATAACGGAGGAATATCTCAACTCCAAACTCCCACACATAAGGGTAGGAAACACTACGGGGTGACTTAAGCATAGCCATAGATAAATAAGCAAAGATAAGAAGTAAGCCAAGTGGACTTACTTATTTTGACACTATAATCAATCAAGAATCACATAAACTTCATTTAGTCAATCAATAGAATATTTAAGTCATAAAACACCTACCCAATGATCTATGCCCCTTCATGTAGGTTTATACCATCCAAGTGTCTCCCTCGATATGCTTTCTACTTATTTCCCTTCTCTTCTTCTTTTATTTTGAGGGTGTTCATAAATGCCAAAGGTCTTGAAACATTTTCTCAAACTTTTATCCTCTTAAAATAGTCGTTATCTCCTTATTTCAACCCAATTAGATCAAGACATGTGTCTATTCCTTACTTGGATTGACCAACCACTATACTTTCAAACCCATGCCTTCATAAATGGATGTTATCTTTATCAATCCATAATGACACATGGCATCTCTATCAGATTCTTATAGCTTCCTCAAGACAATCCAAATCCCTACATAGGGATTAAGGAAAAGGAAATTAATGTACAATTCTATAATTTTTTCATAAGGCATACTAGATGTTGGTCTACTTTGTCCTCATACATTAAAAATGACCATTCAAAGGTGTTTTGACCACCCAATAATGATTACAATCCATTAAGACATTCCAAGACTAAATAAAGGGCTAAATGGTATACAAACTATTCAATTAGGATCATGAAAGGTTCATGACAATATTTGGGTTAAAGGTAGGATCACACATGATGTAATAATTCCTAGCATAATTCTTTTTACTTCTTTGGCAAAGACATATTCCTTCACACTTATTTCACCTTTGAAATCGTCTATCCTAATATCTAAAACTTATAATAATAAGCATGCTGTATCATTTACTTAAAGCAAAATAATTAACTTTCTAATTAATTTATAAGGTCATGAAGTGGTATTCTTATATCACCTTAATGCATATGTAATTCAATTACAACTTAATGTAATAATTTAGGTATTGTTAAACCAACATTTAACATGTGCATAATCATATTACCTTCACAATAAAAACCACTAAGGGAATATAACCATTTGTTTATCGTAGTCATAATGTTTTCTCATGAGGGTCCTTACATTTTATCCCCTTAAAAGGGCATCATCCTTGATGTAGGACTATTTTGATCATCCATTAAGGCTTCTACTAACCACTGATCCTCAATATTTTTTATACCAATTCTTTTACTATCTTTAAAATAGTGTGATATAATCACATCAAACTTGTAACATCAGTCATGAATTCTATTTACATAGGCTCCTAAACATTGGTCCATCAGCTAAGATAATAACATGTCAATCATTATGTATGAGGATCTTCATATTTTGATCTACCAAACAAGATATCATATGCAGATCAATATGTAAGAGGTTCTTAGGAAATCAGTCCACTAGTCAATAGAATTATGTGCAAATTAGTATATATGTCACCCTCAAGACATCAATCTACCAGCTAAGAATCAATATTCCAATCAATATTTATGTGGCTCTTACAACATCATTTCACTATCTAATATAGTCTATACATCATAGGCCCTTAGTACATCAGTCCATAAGCCAATATCCAAGAACAAAGTGAAGAGATGAAAATAGTCAATACAACAAGGGATCTTGGGACATCGATCCACTAGCCATTACAATTAGTAGAGTGAAATATATAGTTGATATATTGGTTCCCCTCATGATATTGGTCCACCATCCACTCCAATGCATAGAGTGAAGAGACACCTCAATGATCTTGAGATACATTAGTTTCTAAGCCCACCATGACTAGTGTGTGAGGAAGGATGGTATCTTGGACCTATGGGATAGGTCCCCATCAAGACCCACTTATCTATCATTTTCAATCTACTTATTCTCCCCTACTCACTTGAATAATAAATTATGCACATACTAACACATGAAACTAACATAAGAAAACATAATAATCACTTGAAGAAACATCAACTAATCATGTAAGTGTAAAATCAATAAAAGGAGACCAAGTAGTCTCAATAATGAAATCAAATCCAAAAAAAGCATCAACAAATTCCATGATCAATGTTTAGCTTGAAACATTCAAAATTAATAAGAAAACAATGTTGGTTTCCACATAATATAAAAAAAATCTTAGACAACTTAAAATAAGTTCAATAAACATATTTAGAAAAAATCATATCACAATATGATCATTATGTGGCTCTATGAACCACTCGAGGGGAGAAGAAATAAGGTAAGAGGGTGTTGATGATCCACTAATCATCTAGAGAATGAAAATACATCACAACATAGGGGATATGTTCCACCAAACATTACTAATTTTTTTTATTATGGATCCAATTACCATTTTATCGTGACGAATTCATTATTATTTGATTATGAGTAATAACATGTAGGAGAGCACTACACCACTACCACTACACAAAATGATACTATCAATTTTAGAAATAACATGTATGAGGGTTCTATACCACTACCACTATAAAAATGATACAATTTATTTTATATAATTTAAGATATGTTATCAATATTCCTCTTTAAATTTCATACTTATTGTTAGTCTATATTAGGTCCAAGGTGTGATTTGGCATTGGAATTATGCTTTACCTGATTTTAAAAAAAAAAAATAGATATAATGCAACATGTAATTAGCTCCCACATATATGTGCAGACATAATATTCATGGAAAAAAAGATGTATAGCCATTATTTCAAGATAAGAATACCTCCATAATCACCACTTATTATTCATATTGACATAGTGATCTACAAGTTCCCAAGGCAGTTATGAGTTTCAGTTATCAAAGTTGACAAGTTATCATTATGATAAAATTTAGTAATACTAGATGTATTAATTCCATTTTAATTCCACATAACTTTTTAATAATTCAACATTATTATCAATTATTATTGGCTCTCAATCATTATTATAAGTGTATATTTATTAATTGATTGATTTATCATCATAATATCAAGAATGTGCAAGGTTACCTTAATTCCATATGTTTCAAATCTAGGAAGATACCTTCATAACCATTTGGCATGTACCCATAAACCACATCATAAGTTAGGTTATGCTCATATATGCACAACAAGGAAATTAACATCCTAAATCTATTCACTCTAGCATGCTCTTTTTATGAAAGACTAATTATGTGAAGACATACCTTCTACAATTAGTTCCAAATAAATTCATCTTACTTCTTAATCAAAATTCAAGATTCCCACTCAATTATTTAGCATAAAAAATATTATATTTATCATAGAGTGAGACATAACCTCAATACCAAAGTTTTACCATATTATGGTTTATCAAATGGTCCTAATGTTCTAAACATAAAAAGACACTTTTCAAAATATTCCTACAATTTAAGTTTAATAAAGTTAGTAAGCTACATATACAACATTCAGTTTATCAAAATTTAACTAGTGTTAGAAAGGTGAAGAAATCAAATATATCATCCCTAGAGCTCCTAAAATTTTAACCCAATCTCTGATATAAAATATCATTCCCATTTTTTCTATCTAAAATACATGTATGACATAATCTACTACAAACAAACACCCAAAAGCATAAGAACACATGCTAGAAATCATTGTGATCAAATGCAATAAGTAATACCTTCAATCATCATCATTTAATGATTGGGCACAAGCTACTAGCTAAGCTCTAAGTTCAATCAATAAATCATCCATAAACTTTAACATAAGATCACACCCAAGGATATTATGTAGTGACATTGAGATGGTTGTTAAAAGTGGCCTTAGCTACTACTGATGCTATTAAACTCCACATGGTTTATTTGGTAGGCTATAAAGCCAAAACATATTTTCTTCAGGCTTTCAAAGCTACTATTGATGCCTATCACTTCTTAGGAAACCTTGAAAAAATCCACATGGTAAAAATTTGCTAATCTGCTACCACATCACTATATTGCATAAGCACAGCTTATTCAGGACTACAGAGTAGTAGGATTGTGCCACATGGTAGCATATCATTAATTTACTATCCCATAGGATTCACACTCAATATATACATCTCCAAAACTATGAAGTAATAATATTATGCCATGTGGTAACATCCTACTCAATTGTTGGCCCACAGACTTCACACCTAGTAC
>JARHVA010004996.1:810000-812500 GCA_037957365.1 Torreya grandis | reverse complement strand
TAAAAAGTTAGAATCATGATATAACACAAGAACAATCTGAGATTACTTCTCATATTTCTTCTGTGGAACAAAAATTAGAAGAAAAAGCTAGAGAAACTGCTTCCAATATTGACAGTCTTTCTAGAGAAATAGTTAACCAGAATCAAAATGTTGCCTTGATCCTTGAAATCCATCATAAGGTATCAGATACATCCTCTTCTTCAATTGTTATCTTTGTTTCATCTGATCTTACATATGATAGACAAAATTGGTAGAATGTGTTTAAGCATCAGAAAGAAGAAATTAAAAAGACCAAAGAAAAAAGAAAATTAGAAAGTGATAGTATAGCTGATAAAGTATTTCAAATTGGTATGGAAAAAATAGAAGAGTCTGAAAAGGAAGGAATTTTTGAGATAGGATAATCCTCTAAATCTAGACCTCCTTTAGACTCCCAGATTAGAACATTAAATCTCCAGCCATTCTTCTATAAATTTAATTGTGAATCTCTAGCTAGAAGAAAGGAGATGATACATGTTATGCTTTCATGGGCTAATGTTCAGATTTTTGGTCTTAAGAAAGATCCTTGTAATGTTACCCAATAGATTGCCAATGGATTCATTAGTAATATCAAAGACTGATGGGATGCTTGTGGTCAAGCATTTCAAGACAATATCACTCGGGATGATGAACCAGTTGTTTCTTTATGTAATGCCCTATATTTAGAGTTTGTAGGCATTATAGATAACGAAAGAGCTACAAATAAATATAAATTTATAAAATCACAGTTATGTGATATGACTCATCTTGATGAGTATATGTACTTTATGGAGAATTTGTTATACAGCTCTGGTGAAATATTCAACCCTGCTTACAAGATAAGATATGTAGAGTCATTTCCAGAATATTTTTTTGCCAAATATAAAGAAGCAATGGGTGAAGAGTTATCAACAATGTCCTTTGGAAGGATAAATCAAAATATCAAATATATGAATGAAAAGTTGTGTTTAGAGAAAAAAACACATAAAGAAACAATGAAGTTTCATAAGCAGCTGGGAGTTAAGTTTTGTAACTCTCTTGATGATTATTTTGGTTGCATAGATATTAACCAATATAAGAAATATAGGAGTAAAAAGAAGAAACAATCTCCTTGTCATTGTTCAATTCAAAGAGATCAATATCCTTGGAAATCAAGAACTAAGTTTAATAAGAAGAAGAAGTTCTTTCCTAGGAAGGTTTTCATAAAAAGAAAACATGGGTTTTCTAAAGCACCTATTAAATGTTTCCTTTGTCAAGGAAATCATTATGCTAACAAGTGCCCAAATAAAGAAAAGAATTCCAAGAAAATTAATTTCCTTCAAAAATATGATTTGCATGAAGATGATTATGTTTTACTTTCTGATGATGATCACAAGCATTATTCTTCTGACATTATATGGGATGAATCTTCAGCCTTAGAATCTGAATATGAAAAAGTTAATATGAATCATCAAGAACTCAGTTCTGATTCTGAATCCTCAAAATATGATTTAGAAATAGGTTTTTAGATTCATATGATTAAAGCTTAGTTTTTAGATAGTCTCAATCTTTCTCAGCAGATTTCCTATCTGAAAGAAAAGTATAATAGTACTCCAATATATATGGTGTCTGAATGAAGATTTTTACAACAACAGATTGCTAATACTGAGCACTGCATCTTTCTCACCAATAGAAACAAAAAGAACAATTGACTACTCAGTTTTATAAAAATCTTTATGTTCAATATCCTGATGTTTAGGCCACCTATTAGCTAAATAAGCATGAGAAAAATACTTGGCATACTAAATGCATTGCCCAACTACAAGATTTTTTAGCTCATGCTCAGGACGAACTCCAACAGTTATTGAAATAAGAAGCCCTTGAAGATGAAAATGAACAACTGTTTGAACAAGAACTAGCTCAGGTAACTGACCAATACTCTTCTCTTAGGGGGGAACCTTCTATTCCTCAATTTTCTCAATTTTCTACTACTCAGGATTAGGATATGAATAATAATATTCATCAGGTTTCAGTTCACACTACTAATAATCCTATCTGTGAGTTAACTATTAAATGGAATGGTTTTCTACCATATAATTTGGATGTCCTGATAAATAATGGTGCAAAAATATCTCTTACTCTCTACCATTCTATTCCTATAGATATGTGGAAGGATGACTTCCATAGATTGACATTTAATACCAGAACAATAGTCTCTAAATTATTTGCTCATGTGCTTATTGCTTTGGGAAATGTTGTGTATAGTTTTAAAGTTGTTTAGCATGAGATCCCAATGTTTGATATGATGATTGGTTCAGATAATTTGACCAATTTTTATCCTATCATCATCCAGCCTCATGAAATTATACTAGCACATAAATATTCTCTCTATAATAAAGGTAGATATGAATGCAGAATTCCTCTCAGAGAAAAATCTAGAAAGGTTATTAATAATTCCTAGATTCACCAAAAAATAAATCTTTACTAGTTAGATATTAATTCAGTT